>CAMAOG010000322.1:0-25339 GCA_945859605.1 Lumbricus rubellus | reverse complement strand
GTTTGGTGACTGAACAGGTTTCCGAACTAATTCTGGGTCTTTCTTGGATGAAAGATGAAAACGTTCTATGGCATGTGGGTCATAACTGGATCGTGGTGGGAAAGCACAAATTCACCGTTCATGGTAAAGCTCGTTCCGGACTGTGTCGAAGAATCGTGGTATCCCGTGACACCTTGATTGCACCGAACAGTGAAATGAACGTTGAAACGCATGCGGTGGTGCCGAATTTGAAAACGTCAACGACCTGCTGGGCTGTTAACCCCCGATTGCTGGACTCAGGGTTGATATTAGCAGGTACATTACTTCCCGATAGAATACTCGACCTGCCACTTCGCGTCATGAACCCTACCGACAAACAGGTTTGGATCAAGAAAGGTGTTCAGTGCGTAGCAGAGCCAGTTACGGTGATGGGTGAAGACGAATCCGCTACACTCTCTGCCGGGTGTGCGACAATAACGGAGACAGTAAACAAGCCAACTGAAGAAGAAATTATCGAAACTCTCTCGCCTCTTTGGAAAGAAATTGCGGATGACGTGCCTGGAGAAATACAGGAACGGCTCCGGGAGATCATTATGAGGAACCTGAACGCTTTCTCGATGAACGAGTGGGATCTGGGTTTCACTGAGGTGATACAACATGAGATTGAGACTGGAAACGAAAGCCCTGTCAGACAATCGCTTCGTCGGCAACCGCTATCGTTGATACCAGTTATTGACGAACAAGTGAGTCAGATGCTACAACAAAAACTAATTGAACCATCTGCTTCCGCGTGGGCCAGCAATGTGGTAATGGTGAAAAAACGAGATGGCACGCCGAGGTTCTGTGTTGATTACCGTGCGGTTAACACTAAGACCCGGAAGGACGCCTATCCGTTGCCTCTTATCAGCGAAAGCCTCGACGCTCTGGCTGGGGCGAAGTGGTTTAGTACCTTCGACCTTCGCGCCGGCTATCATCAAGTTGCGGTCCATCCGAAGGATCGGGAAAAGACGGCCTTCATCACCCGGAGAGGAAGCTTTCAATTCCGGGTCCTACCATTCGGCCTCTGTAATTCTCCGGCCACCTTCTCTCGTATGATGAATTTGGTAATGGCGGGGTTAAACTTCGCCGTGTGTCTCATCTATCTGGACGATATCATTGTCTTCGCGGAGGATTTGGAAACGCATCTTGATCGACTGACGCAAGTACTGGAACGCTTAGCAAAGGTAGGGCTAAAACTGAAACCGACGAAATGTCACCTGCTTCAACGCCAGGTGTTGTTCCTGGGACATGTAGTGAGTGAACAAGGCATCACGACCGACCCAGAGAAAACCGCCGTGGTTAAAGACTGGCCAACCCCGAAGAACCTCCGAGATGTTCGAGCATTCATCGGGTTGTGTTCATATTATCGGAAATTCGTGCTAGACTTTGCTAAAGTGGCGAGACCGCTGCATGCGTTAACACGAAAAGGGTGCCGGTTCCAGTGGACAACCGAATGTGAGTCGGCCTTCGCTAAGCTGAAAGAACTTCTCACCGAGGCACCAATACTCGCCCTGCCGAACGACAACGGTCTCTACATCCTAGATACCGACGCTTCCGGAGAAGCCGTGGGAGCCGTCCTATCGCAAGTCCAAGATGGTCAGGAACGAGTGGTCTGCTACGGAAGCCGATTATGTTCCTTGGCGGAGAGGAACTATGATGTTACTAAACGAGAACTATTAGCAATTGTGCATTTCCTGAAAACCTACAGACAATATCTGTTAGGACGTCGCTTTCTACTACGTACCGATCATTCCGCCCTACAATGGCTCCGAAGGACGCCTCTACCCATCGGCCAACAAGCAAGATGGCTGGCCATCACCGAGGAATTCGAATTCGACATACAGCATCGTGCCGGAACGGCCCATAGGAACGCCGACGCCATGTCCCGTCTTCCGCACCAGGTTCACGTCGTGAGGGAAATGCAGAATGCCGATGTGGAACTGACCGATTTCCCGACCGATTGGGATAAGAACACTATCCGGAACGAACAGAGAGCTGATGTCGAGCTGGGCTGGGTTATCCAGAAGAAAATCGAGTCGAATGACCCGCCTCTCTCCGACGAGCTCAGGAGCCAGAGCGGACTTGTGAAGACCTTGGTAGCTCAATGGCCGCAGCTGGAGCTACACGACGATCTGCTGATTCGCAACTGGCTCGACTCCGAAGACAGCCGGGTTCGGGTTCGCCAGCTCATCCCACCGCAACGGCGTCGTTCGACGCTAATTCAGTTAGCCCACGAAGGACTCACCGGAGGTCATATGGGCATTCGTCGCACTCAATCTCAACTACAGAAACGGGCTTACTGGCCTGGTTGGAGAGAAGATGTGGTGATGAGTTTGCGGCGGTGCGTCCCATGTGCACAGTACTTCCGAGGGAAGCCTCCGAAACAAGGAGGGATTCAATCCATGACTGTTGGAGCCCCCATGGAGTGCCTTGGAGTAGACATTACGGGGCCTCATCCCACCTCCAGCAAAGGGCATCGTTATATCCTGACGGCAGTTGACCACTTCACCCGTTGGGCAGAAGCTCACCCGATTCGGAACCAGGAGGCCGCCACAGTTGCACGAGTCCTCGTGGAGCAAGTCTTCTGCCGCTTTGGATGTCCGCGTCAGATTCTGACAGACCAGGGGCCGTGCTTCGAGGCGGCCCTATTTCAAGATTTGTGTCGACGCCTACAGATCGATAAAATACGCACTACTCCCTACAAACCGAGCACCAACGGGGCCGTCGAGAGGTTCCACCGCACGCTGAATACTCTCCTCGCCAAGGTGGTAGCCCAAAATCAACGAGATTGGGATGTGCATCTCCCGTTCGTCCTCGCAGCCTATCGAGCTAGCGAGAGCGAAAGTACCGGATTCACCCCGAATCACCTCTTCTTGTCAAGGGAGCTGCGAATGCCAATAGATCTAGTGTTAGGAGATATGCAAATTGCTGATGTTTGGTTGAATACCGATGATTTTGTGGCTGAACAGCTTGAAAATGTGCAGGGTAATTTCGAACTCGCCAGAAAGTTTATGCAGCGCCAGGCCACCACTAGAAACTTAAGATACGACATGAGGGTTAAATCAGCTACTTTCGCCATCGGTACCTGGGTGTGGTACTTTTACCCCCGGAGACGAGTCGGGTTGAAGGAGAAATGGTGCAAACTTTACACGGGGCCCTACCGTGTTATGGAGCGACTAAGCCCTGTGTTGTATAAAATTCAAAAGTCATCCCGATCCCAAGCCAAGTTGGTCTACATAGATAAGCTTAAGGCATTCGCGGGTGAACCCCCTAAAGACTGGGATTTGAACCCCGCTATGGATCTGGAGGGACCCAGAGACTTAGAGGCCCTGGTTAACTTGGATGAGTCAGAAGTAGAAGATACCTTGCCCCTTTCGCGGCCCCGTCGGAATATCGTCCGACCCGTAAGGTATAGGTAGCGGATAAGCATAGGATAGTCGCATAATGGCGACGGAGTAATAGCTTAGAGGTTAGAGTACCCTCTCCTTTAGTTGATGTATGATGTAACACTGAGTCCAGTATTTTTATGTTCTTTGGTATGCATATGGAAGCAGATGAATTTTGTGAATGAACATCTATGATTGGTTCATGATTATAGATAAGATTGGTTACTTGTGTGTTTCATTGCATTCTTTTTGTGGTTGCCAGAGAAGAAAAGGCAAATGTTCTGTATGCATTTCTAATGTTGACTGCATAATTATAATTGAAAGGTAATAAGGTATTACCTAATTTGTTAGATTATGAGTAGCTGAGCTCAGTAACTGTGGTGAATGTATTTTAAAGTTGAATGTGCATAATCATAAAAGTTAGGAAGGTATTATTTAGCATATTGAATTACGAGTAGCTTGAGCTCTGTAGCAGTTAGTGGACACAGTCTTTGGATGTTGACTAGTGAGTTGTATAGGTTAAGTGTGTGAAAGAAACTAGTATGTCTGTGTGATGTGTAAGCTCCGAGTAGTTTGTAAGTAAGATAGATTGTAGACTTGTGAGTTGTCTAATGTCTCCGCAGTCAGTTTATGTTATATGAGAGGTGAGACAGATGACCTGGAGTAGAGTTGTGAGCTGTAGACGGCCTAGTTTCTTTGGTATGCTTTACTAAGCAGTAAATCCTTTTGCTTACTAGTCAGCGTTACTGTCCTACTCTGTTGTACCCGTCTTGTAAAGTAGACGTGGAGAGGTCATAGCATATAGGTCAGGGAGAAACCCGTTAGTTTCTAGGGTATGTTTTACTAAACAGTAGATCCCTTTGTTTAACTTGTCTCGGGTGCTCTGCTCTGTTGTACTCCGTCTTGGAAGGGGGACGTGGAGAAATTATTGCTTAGGTCGAGGATAATGCCGCCCTAGTGCGTATTGAGGATGCTTAGCTAAACAGAAAGCCTTTGTTTAGTAGTCTCAGCCTAAGTGTAATGTGTTCTGTCTGTGATGATGTGCTGACTGCCCATGTTTATGAATGCTCAGAAAGGAGTTCGTTGCAATCGTTGGTGGTTGTATGTAGTGTCTGTAAGGGTGATGTAAATGGAATACAGCATTAGTTAAAAGTGTTGTTGATTTCTAGCCCTGAGTATTACTTGAGCTGTAGTTTAGTCTGACGGTTAGGAGCAAGATTGTTGTGATGCTGTGTGCAGACGAATTGTCGGAGTGATGAGATGAGTGTTGGCTTTGACATGCTGGTGCCTTGTGATGTGATTCGATACATTTGCGACTTCTTGATGTTATTTGATATGTTGCTCCGTTTAAATGAATAATGTTGTACTGAATATGGTGCCGGGGCATGATCTTTTAGTGTTATGGAAGACATTTATTTATCCTTGTAAGTGGCCCCGAGCAAGTGATGGGATTGGATAGGAAACGTCGATTATAATTATATGTGTCCGTTCTAAAATTGCTATGTTGTATTATCGCCCTGGATTGATAGCGATTATGTGTTGCATTATTCTTAGAGATAAAAACTTTTGTTGGGATCTAATAAGGGTAGTTTCTCGTATTGGTTATGTGAACCGAATCAGGTGAACCGATAAATGTAGATAGGTTGTCTCCTTGTACAGGAAAGGCCATGGAGATCTCGCATAGATTCTTCGCTCAGAAACCACAGACCTTGGAGGAAGTGTTCCTCGCCTCCCTGACTGACCTGATCGATCCCCTTAGCAAAGAATGGTGGAAGGTAGAGGTAATTACCTTGACACTGCACACTTTAAAAAGAGCCGCATGGTTCTGGCCACTCTTGATGTCCACCTGAGGACCGGTAATTAGTAAATAGTCGGGTAGTACCTTGTTGAGTCGCCGTGATAATGGCTAAGTCAAATCATGATTGTGTTCTTTCTTGTGAAAAGAAATTATTATCTGAATCATTCCCTGCAATTTTGTTTGAAACTGTTGTGTTTTCTTTTATGTGTCTAAGTCGACATGTGCTTCCCGAGAACTTTAAGTTCTGTAACGACCTGCAAAGTTTTGTGAGATGCAGTTGAAGTGTTGCTACGTCGTAGATCGTTGATTATGATTGTAATTGAGTTGGACTTAGTGAACTCTACTCGGTGAATGTTTTGATACTTGATTGCTTTCTGCCATAACGTTAAATCGTGATCTGTCCGTTATATTTTCCGATAGGTGCCTTTGTACAAGTCTGTCCGTTAAGACTTTCGATGTTAATTAGATATCTCGACTAGAGAATTGTTTATGGTGACACTGAAATTAAGTTTCTCGGTTATGATCAGCAGGAGCTGATAGATTTTTCCCCATGGTGAAAAATTCAGGGGGCTGGTGAGGGTGTAACGATCGTGAAAAGTTGGATCGTTAATAATTCCTTAATAATTTTACGGCCTTTATAAATTTGCGGCCTAATCGAATTTCGGCCTTAACATCAAACCTTCGGTCGGTCTCCGGTGGTGTAGCCGCGTTTTAGAGCGACCTCCGGTGTATTATTATTTATTCTGAGAGAACAGCTCATTATGCCACTCTATTTTTAGTCCGGCGGCAACGCAACAGGTTTCATTGGATCCCCCTTGATCCCGTGACTCCGACGAGTCCCGGATGTGGCCTGTGATTGGCTGGAAGGACTGAAACCTTCAGACAGACGGTGGCGGTTGACGAAGCAACATCTCTGTGCTCGAATCGTTGAAATTGTGGTAGAAATCGAATAAGATTGCGATCCAAATTTACTCGAAGAAACTAGTAATTGAATTTCTGCCGTGCAGCCAAGAAATTGGGCCTTCATATTGACGAGACCAGGGTGTCTGAAAACAGTTTTGAAGAATATTTGTCATACTTTGGAAGTTGAAATTCTTCCGCCGTTTCATTTCTTCTGGTAGTCAATTTGGTGACTGGTATCTCCGTGGTCAACGTTTACTGAAATTATTATCTGGAGTGCAGAGAAGTATCCCCTTAAATTTCATATTGCTGTGGAACCGAGAAGCTTAAATGAGATATTATTATAAATAATGTTTCGCAGTGAATATCGCTAGAATAGACAATTATAATTGGTCGCATTGCGTGTGGTGCTTAATTGAAGAACTGATTAGGCTTAACTCATTAGTGTTAATTAATTAGATGGTAGCGAGTGTTTCACACGGAAAGAAAACCGTGTCTGCGAAACAGTGAAAGATGTTCTCGAATTTACATAAATCAATGCAATATAATCATGCTAATTAATTTCTCTTTCGCTTAAATATCATTGACTGATTACCGATAGTCAAGTGTTTGCAATTGTGTTGATTAAAACCTTTAACTTGAAGATATGTGGTGAATACTTAGGCTTAATTCTTACTTCATCAGAGTTATTAAGAAGTCCTTACTCATTGAACATTATGTCAAGTAATAATTCAGAAGAGGAAGTTAGTGAAGGGGAGGAAGAAGAGACGACCCCCTCCCAAATAGTATCGTGCACTGTTGAAGAATTTATGGAGCGCCAGAAAGCCCAAATGCAGGCCTTAATTGAGAAACACGAACAGTTAGAAAAACATCTGAGGCAATATGCTGGAGAAAATAATGCCCTAGGCCCTGATACCGCTGAGCAACCCGGATGGATGGGAACCCGTCGAATAAGTGGAGGGGATCTGAACCCAGAACAGTCTGAAATAGGGGCTGTTGCTCTCCCACAGAGAGCCGTGGACATATGTCGCCTTAAGTCATCCTTGGTACCTGGTAATGAGGAAGAAGAGGGTTCAGAATCCATACTGGATGTTGCCTCGGGGGTGCCGGGTTTTCGAGGGAAGAGAACGGAGTACCTGGAACTTAATGCTGAAGCCCCTCCCCGCCTTGCTCCTCGGCCAGAGGGACCCTACGTGAAATATGAGGAAAGAAACCTTGACTTGAGGCAGAATAGGGGTGCTCTTTTGGCTGGGGGGACGCGCGCAACAGTACTAGTAGTACTAGTAGACTAATAGTAGTAGTAGTGGCAGTAGTAGTATTAGCAGCAGCAGTAGCAGTAGTAGCAGTAGCAGTAGCAGTGGTAGTAGTAATAGTTGCAGTTTAACGTTACTGTGTAATAATAAAGATCATTAGCGACGCCCTCCTCCTTTATCCAGACTTGAGACTTACACTGTCATAGTACAGCCAGTGATGGAGTTTAAAATTACCACTGTAACAGAAATTCCACAGCGCGTCCACGTGAGCGTTCCATCCATATTCCACATACTATATCCTATACGACTTTCTACAACACTACTTGACGAATCCTTCTCATTACAGCCATCCAGCTTCAGTCCATCATTTCGCTACATGAGTAACTCCCTCTTTCTTTATTCCATCCGTAAATACCCTGTAAAATATTGCTTGTTTAAGCCGCATCTTTGTCAGCTTACTTACTTTAGTACTTATATAGTCCTTACTTCCTCGCGCTGGTAGCGCATCGGGCGACCCAGTTCTGAGCTCTTCCACATCACTCTGTCCTCCGCAATCCTCTCCGCCTCCTCCCACGTCATCGTCAGCTTAGCACTTTTAATAAGGGAATTGATCAATTGATTGATTGAATAATTATTATAACACACACCCACACACATCGTTCTTTACAAATTTAAATGGACACTGCAGCAGAATAATACGACTAAGCTTAAACTGAATCGCGAATTTTTAAGCAATGTTTCAATGACAACGGCCGACCATCAGCAAACACGAAGAGATCTTTAAGATTAGCATATAATTATATTATCAAAACAGTCGATGACTCGTTAATTACACGGTAATTTAAAAGAAGACACACAGAGACAGATGAATTAATTATACATGTAGACAGAGCCATAGAAAGATGAATGATGGTGAGCAGACAATGTTGAGCAAGTCGACCAATTCATCACTCGATGAGAATTAAACTTTTTGCACGATGGAGAAAAAAGAAATGTGGACGAGAATTACGCGAGCGTCGCAGACATTTGGAAAAATTATCAGAATAGATCTATGGCTGACTTTGGCAGTGCAGAAAATTATATAAGTAGGCTATAAGCAACAAAAATAATTTAACGATGCAAACCAGCTGCCCGTGTATAAATGCCGAACATAAATAATGCATGGGCAACATGATTAATAGCTGAAATGAGTTGCATTGGAAGATAGAAAATTTGGATCGCCGAAATCAGAGACCGGCCTTTGATATGAATGGTCATTAGTTTAAAGATATCATTCAACGTAGACTTTGACTGCTTGGTCACACGAGTCAGTTGAATGCCTTCCATAGTAATTTCATATACATGTACATACAGTAGAATATGGCTCTTAGAAAAGAACGATTAACGTGTGCGAATCGAGATGTATGGTAAACTTTTCTTCATTGGAATTTGCACGATAGAGTATAGACTGATGGTTCACCGATTCGCAGCCAATTAAGAAATAGGCCTATCACATTATGCAGCACGCATTAAGAATGCAAATTTATTCAATAATCAAGTTGCCGTTGTGTTCATGCTACGGACGTATACTCGCATGACCAGTAGACTGTAGACAACAGTCTCAAGATAGTCGTAATTCGTAGTCGTAGGCTACACTCCACGGCAGCATCTAAAGCGCTCATCCAAAACTGAGCACTGCAGGGGGCACCCGCTTATTGACGAGCGCTGAATAATAGTAAGAGGCATCATGACCTCCGCAATCGGAGGAAGCAACCATTGTCATCACCTCCATGACATGACGCAACGCTCTTGAATAGCTGGGTGCCCTGCTTGCACCTATCCTTCTTTGTATAAATGTCAAGTTTACTACTCGATCGTAAACTTTGCACTGGTTGCATTATAAGCGCTTTTACTGCTGCATACAAACCACATCCGTAGTGGATAAATGCAATACGTATACACAAGGACACTTACATACATCTCGCGACAGAATAGGGAGTTTAGAAATGCATAATACTGTTATAGAGTAGGGTGACCATACGTCCCGGTTTTCCGGGACATGTCCCGGTTTTTTGTGGTGCGTCCCGGTGTCCCGACAACTATGGCAAAATGGCAAAATTGTCCCGGTTTTTGACAAGAAGGAAACTTTGATCTTGAAAACGTTTTTATGTAAATCACAGAACAAAGTGCAAGCTTATAATTGTTACCCACAAAAAAGTCGTTAAGGAAGAGAAGTTGTCAGTTTAAATGGAATGTTATATTATATTTTTAGTAGGCTAGGCCTATAGTGAGTTGAGTTACCGGTAATATAGGCCTATATTTAAAGAATTATCAAAGTATAAAGAGCAAGTTTTTGCAATAGGAGGGCATTAAATTTCAATGGCGGTGCCTGATCTAGGCTAGATCTATATCGACTTCGGCAGTTCGCGCCAGGGTCATAATGGGAGTTCGACCGCTTATGACAGCACTGGAACACAGCAATTTCTTCAGACAGCTTAAAATGTAACTGTAATGTGGAAATTAAAAAAATTTGGATGATGAGGCGCACATGCATTATCTATACCAAACCCCATTCCCTGCTCGGCGCTGAACGCCTTGCCGGTCGTCCGCCGGACACTTCTTTCCGGCCCAGAAACCTTAAATCTTCCTCGGGACTAGCCTATAGATTAGGCCTACTCACTGTGTAGTGTGCACCAATTAAAACAAAGAGTAAGCTTATGCACCAATTGCACTGTCGACTAGTGTAGGTTCTAGATTTCTACACTGAAGTCTATGTTCAGCATTATAAGCTAAATTAACTGAGCTTATAGGGCTAGGTCTATAGCCCAGTAGTCAAGAAATTATAGGCCTTCAATTGCTGTTTTCCAAAAAGCGTCCCGGTTTTTGATGGCCAGAAAATGGTCACCCTATTATAGACCATATACAAATAATTAATATATGCGCACTTACTCATAATAATTAATGCATCATATGATGCTTTGGTGTGCTGGGATTGCATCAAACATCACGCGCTGTCAGGGCCGGCCTTAGCCTAAATGGCGCCCTAGGCAAGGCATACATTTGGCGCCCCAGGCATAGGCCTGCTTTTGCGCCCTCAAATTCCCACTAAATAGCACACGTCACAATCTACGCTCACAAGACCGTAGCCAGGATTTTATTTCGGGGGAGGTTTTCTTGACCGTGAAATTTTGAGGTGCGTACACGCTACGGCCGACTTTTTTGGGCGAAATTTTCTGACGACTTTTGTTAGTCGTAGAATTTTCTGATGTCCAAACAACTCTATTTTGCGCGATTTTCTACTATTTTCTGCTCAAAATTGCATTACTCACTGTCATGTGCTAGCAAATGCATAATTATTTCATTTTTACATTATTTCATTTCGTGGGGTGTACAAACACCCAAAACATCCCCTAACTATGGCCTTCTATACGCTCAACGGAGTAATTCATTATAATTATTTTTTTCTTTATTAGCACACTGAAGGCTGGATAATATTCAATTTTGTGGAGGATGGTATAAGTAAAAAATATTAAAATACACTCTTGTGGAAAATAATGGCGCCCTGTTTGATGGAAATGGCGCCCCTAGCACTTGGCGCCCCATGCAACTGCATGCTTTGCCTATGCCTAATGTCGGCCCTGCCTCAGCTAATGCCCTTTCTTCATCGTCGTCCCTACTGGACTATTTATTTGAATCCGAATAAAGGGCAGGATGTAATGTTGTAATCTCATCTTCATACTCAGCAAGGCCCACTCCCATTTCATACATTTAATTTCTTGCAACATCTTCACTATCGAAATTGAGCGTCGCGTATTCTAATTTATGTCTCTCAAATCAAAGAGTACGAAATGCCATTAAAAATCGCATTTTATTTGTCGATATAAGATTTATGCAGTTCTTGAAATTGAATTAGTCCAGCCTGAACAGGTGCGATGAATCAATAATTATTTTAAATTCTTTCCATTAGCGAAAGTCTTGAGTTTAAAAGAATATTTAGTGTAAAAAAATTAATTCGCCGGTGCCGTGGCGCCCCCCAGAGACTGCGGCGCCCTAGGCAACTGCCTACTTTGCCTATAGCTAAGGCCGGCCCTGCGCGCTGTGCAACATCAAGGAGGACGTCACTAATGTATTTTCTAGACTCAAGAAATGCATGTTGCAGTCTTACATGCATATTCATGAGACGTGTTTGCATCAATGCGCATGTGCAAACGGCTACGAACATCATTATGTAGGTCGCCATAGAATACCAAACTACAAACGGCATTGCGTATTATAAAAAGCCTCTACATAAATGCATTTTTGCGAGAAATTAATTATTTATTAGCTCAGTCTTCCATGTGCTTTGCTCTTTTCAACCTCAATTTTGGACCACTTTGCAATGAGAAGCGAACTGTACAATAATTTATTATTGCACATGTGGTATGTTGCTTTTAGTTGAAAGACGGCGTTTTTTGAAGATGCATAAGCGCGTCTGAAGCTGTTATGAATGGGTAAAATTCACGACTTTAGGCTGAAAGTCGGTCGTTGCCTTAAGTACAGATGCTAAAAAACACGTGTTTTGCAAGTGGACAAGAGTTCCTCTTAAATAGACTTGTTTTATTCTAGGTTTTTAGACAAGCCAGCGGTCCATGAAGGGCAATTTGAATAATATGCACAATATTTTGCTAAAGCCAGTGTTGCGGCGCCAGCTATAATTTCAGAAGGTTTCGTCTGCAGGGTCATGGGAGCTATTCAGCAGGTCGGAGAAATAAATGCAAAGTAGACACTAAAAATTCCAAAGAATTTTTGTCAGATCATAAGGCAGGTCAACTGGTTTCAAAAACACGTTACGCAAAAAGGTAACAAATATCGGCAAAAAATAGGAATTCTTATATGAAATTTTACAGGCTTCAAGGGCATTCATACCTACGCGTAACTGCCAAATTTCACACAAAACTTTTAAACGAAACAAAAGTTATATCACTTTTAGTGAGTATACCCAGCGATTTGTTGTGTCCAAAAACGATAGTAGAATTTAAGGCTGATTGTGAGTTGATATGGGAAGACTTCCCTCTGAAACCTATCAGCAACACCATCGGAAACTTTACAAATAGGTTCAGAACATGTTTGGGTAGGGGTTGGGGTCATTTTGAACACAAGTTATCATGTTACTTTCGACAAAAAATTATTTCAAACTTGACTTAAGAAACTGGTTTTTTGCTTATTTTTTCATAACGTGTTTTTGAATCATCAAAAAACGATGGGTGGTCTCACTAAAAGTGGTATAACTTTTGTTTTGTTGGACATATCTTTATGAAATTTGGCAGTTATACGTAGATATGAATTGGCTTTAAGTCAGTAAAATTTGATCAAAAAATTCTTATTTTTGGCCGAAATATTAGCAAAACCGCCTAGGGGTCCCACTTTTTTTGGGCCACCCTGTAGAGTCTATATAATTATAATAGACCTATTACACTCAGTCAATATATGGACACCAACCAACTCATGCTGTGTAGCCTATCTCTTTCCAGGATGGTGGTGGGTGGGTTCTTGAGCGTTTAAAAACATACATGTAGATTGAAGTTTTCTGACGATTTCGTTTGAAGAGACTGTGATATTGAGCAGCATGGCAAGTTTGAGAAGAAATTATTGGACTAGAATCACTATATCAAACATGCAAATTTAAAAAGTGTTATTGTTTATAAGTCAGTCAAAAAAGATTAAATCTACAATTATTTGGAAACAGAACGTCTTAACTAGCTGATTCAACTAAATGTGACACTTTTCAAGAACCACTTCGAAAAATTCTCTTTGATGAATAGTTTAACATTTCAGCACAAAACTCATCTCTTCTGAAAGCAAGCACTATGCATTAGCTATTACACTTGGAGTAAGACTGTGTCTTCTCATTAAAGCGCCTTATAAACGCAAGCTGTTATTGTCATTGCATTGAGTTGAAAAGGATTAGCGCCGACAATTGTTTCTCCTATGCTTCTGATTATACTTCACGTCGTATAGTGACTGACTCTTTCCACTATACTGCCATCTATCCACCTATTCATTTTCTCCGGTCATATTCAGTTGATCGTCTACCAACTTGCAACATATTCATATATCCATCCATATATTAAACTATTCATGTGTCCTTTGGGCACATGAATAGGCGTATACGAGTTGGGGCCCAGGGGAGCAAATGGCCGGGTAAGTCTAGTTTTTTTTGGCAAGGCAGACCCGGATAAATTGTAAAAAGCTATAACTAGTGTAATTTTCACAAGATTTTAGCCCGATGACTATTTTTGTCTGCGAAATTTTGGGCAAGTCTGTTTTTCAGGCAAGCAGATCCGGGAAAATGGTCTTAAGAAAGAAATAGTAGCCTATTTTTCACGAGATTTCAGCCTGAGGACTAAAAAAGTCCTCAACTTTTTTGTCTGAAAAAATAGAATTTTCCACCACGAGATTTATTTTTCGGGCAGAAGTTAAATCTTGCCCCCCCCCCACTGGTGAAATCTCCCGTACGCCTATGCCTACCACCGATCGATCCATCTACTATATATATATATTTAGTAGTTCATCTATCCGTCCGTCTGCGCGGTATAAAGATAAAATTAATGAAGCAATGCAAGAAATTAGAGAATGAAAGATTAAGATAATGAGGAGAAGGAGGAGAAGGAGGAGAAGGAGGAGAAGGAGGAGGAGTAGGAGGAGGAGGAGGAGAAGGAGTAGGAGAAGGAGAGGGAGGAGTAGGAAGAGGAGTAGCAGGAGGAAAAGGAGGAGCAGGAGGAAAAGGAGAAGGAAGAGGATAATGAGTAAGAGGATGAGTAGGAGGAGGAGTAGGAGGAGGAGTAGAAGGAGGAGAAGAGATGCAATTTCGCTCGCGTGGAATCTCGACTGGTACGACAGGCATGCACCGTCGCCGATTGAATCTCTAAACATATAATATGCACGATTGATTGACGGTCTATTATACGTACATCCATACATACATTATACATACATACATACATACATACATACATACATACATACATACATACATACATACATACATACATACATACATACATACATACATACATACATACATACATACATACATACATACATACATACATACATACATACATACATACATACATACATACATACATACATACATACATACATACATACATACATACATACATACATACATACATACATACATACATACATACATACATACATACATACATACATACATACATACATACATACATACATACATACATACATACATACATACATACATACATACATACATACATACATACATACATACATACATACATACATACATACATACATACATACATACATACATACATACATACATACATACATACATACATACATACATACATACATACATACATACATACATACATACATACATACATACATACATACATACATACATACATACATACATACATACATACGTACGTACATACATACATACATACATAAATACATACAACACATGCATACATACATTCATGCGTACAATACCGTACAACTATACATGTTGTACTGTATTGTTTTAATATATTTATATGGCTCCTCTATTGGTGTGAACCGTTCAGAGACGCTTCCACAAAGACAACGAGAAAATAAATAGTTTATGAGAAGGAGGTTTCTAAACTGCATTCTGCTTCTTCATTATGATGCATATAAATAGCTATTCTTTATGACCGTGATAATTATTTAAGTGTTTAAGGACGAACTGAAATGCTATATAATAATAATAATGCATTCTACAACACATAATGAACAGTTGATATATAATGTAGGCCTATGTATTACCGGTATGCAATGTGTGTTTATTGAACAGATGATTTATAGTGTATGTATTATATAATGTGTGTTTAGTGCGTTGAAAAAGCAATCGTCTCATTAAATAATGCATAGTCTGTCCACAATATCAATGTCATATATGTAATGAACTCCAGCTAATTGCGATGATTGGTTCGACATGAAAATGATGTCGGCCTATACATGTAGATGTAGAATTGTAGATGTTTCTGCATCAGTGATACATTGTTAGCCCATACCTGTCCTCAACCTTTAAGCAATGATGATGATAATGTTGTTGTGCGTTCGATGATTCCAATCTCACTTCGGATGATTGAGTCATCGACTTATAACATGATATTATGATTCTGCTGCTCACTCAACTGAGTCTAATGGTGATTGGAATTTAATGTTTACACGACGACTTACCAGCTCTATTTAAATTATATATCGGCATCGAGTCCATGTGAGGTTTCGGCTTATCCACGGAATTATGCTTATATATATATATATATAGACCGACTTTTCTATGTGACGACATAACGATACGTAACCATTACAAGAAGGTAATAGCAAATTATTATTCATTCCAACATTTATATAGCGCTTCTTCATTTCGGTTACGCAACTGCGTTGTCAACTCTAGCACGGAAAATAATAAATCACAGTTTGAGTTTAATTTTGTAAAAATTGTCAGTATAAGAGCCCAGGAAGCAGACGTAGCTCCTGTGAGACCCCATTCCATGTCACTGCGGCAGTGCAGGGGCCCACCACAAAAAGTTCTATTTTGCATGGTTGCAGTTTGTGCGAATGAAACCATGGGGGCACTCCCTTCTGTGCAAAACGGAGTGGGGGTGGCCTTGGATGTTTTTGGAGCAAGAGAGCTCACGCAGGTAGGCCTATAGTCTGGGACAACACCAAATTGACATTGCCGAGCCAGAGCAGTGATCCTATACTCAATGCGCTGCCGGGTAGGAAGCCAGTGTAAATTATATAGCAGTGGTAATGGTATCACTTAGTAGCCTAGAATCATCATTATATATCTAGATCTATTATTTTTAGTAGAGCTGTTGATTTAATCGCGTTAACGCGTGCGATTAACGCGTTAAAAAAATTTGCGATTAAAAATTTTAACGCATTAATCATACGCGATTAAAATCGAATCAGAGGCAGAAAAACTCGTTTAAACGAAAGGCTCATACTTAAAACTAGTGATACACTCTTTGGCAAATATTCCCAAAAAGAATTTGAGTGGGCTATTATCGTATCTATTCTTTGCTCAATTATCGCCTAACATGCGTCAAACGCTAACGACGAGCCGTCGACATCGGCCGCATCGCATCGTCCACTAAAGTTGTTTCCTCACCCCGTCAGACTACATTTGTTGAACTCCAGGAGATGGCAAGACCATTGGATCCAGGTTTCAAATGATAAATGTTTACCGAAGGACAACTGAGACGAGGTTTGGCAAGAACCGCAACCTCTTGTGAAAAATTGTGACTAAATAATGAGGTTCAATATAGATCTAGTAGACCTACTGTTGCTAATTAATAAGAACATCCCTTGAACCGACCAATGTAAATAAACTGGTCTCAGTGGTCTGCATATACAATTGGCTGAATAAATAATTAATTTTGATAGTCAGAAAACGGTTGTCTAATTTTTATTTAGGTCTATATCATTTTAATTAAAGGTGGCTCGAGTGAAAAAATAACGGGAGTTTGAGGTTTTTACTGATTGAACAGTGTTTCAATTCAATTCTGTCTGTCATACAAAACTGTTAAATAAACTAAATGCAGATTAAATAGGCATAAGCCTACTAAGCCAAAGGTTATTGAGTATGTTTCCAATAGAAATAATGCAATCAGTCATTAAAATTATATGCTTCAGGGGTCCTTAGCAAATAGTAAGATTAATATATATGACGGAAATGTATTGCGATTAATTTGGCGTTAATTGCGATTAAAAAAATTAATCGCACGATTAATTTCGATTAAAATTTTTAATCGAACAACAGCCCTAATTTTTAGTAATAGCAGAAGTAGCTCTTAGCAGTATAATTGGTCTAATGCTAGCCTATATATACACCATAGCGTAACAGAAGTAGTCGAACTATACTGGATGTAGTAATATTGTGGACGATACTAAAACTAGTCTAATTAATATTTTTACCCAAATATTTTAGGTGAAATTTTTATTAATGTCGTGGTATCATTATTACTAAAAAATAGCACAAATAAAACAATAATTTTGCTCAAAGGTGATTGTTGTGTTGACGGCGACAGAGACGCACGATTGCTCGTCGAGGGTGTGTGTGTGTGTGTGTGCGTGTGTGTGTGTGTGTGTGTGTGTGTGTGTGTGTGTGAAGTATTGTTTCACAACGATTGCTACAGCATTAGACGAATGCTTTGACGTTGACACTTGACAGGTCCGAAGCGATGCATCCAATAATCGAAACAAAACATTTTTTCTGCCCCTCAACCGGCGGCGAAATATACGGACCAGGTGTTCCTCAGACTACAATCTTCGCTTAATCGCGGTCGCCGTTCGTCGAATGCAGAAGGAGGAGGAGAAGAAAGAGGTGGAAGAGGAGGAAGAGGAAGAGAAAGAGAAGGAAGGATAGGAGAAAGAGGAGGACAAGGAGGAGGAGAAAGAGGAAGAAGAGGAGGAAGAGGAAGAGAAAGAGAAGGAAGAATAGGAGAAAGAGGAGGAAGAGGAGGAGGAGAAAAAGGAAGAAGAGGAGGAAGAGGAAGAGAAAGAGAAGGAAGAATAGGAAGAATAGGAGAAAGAGGAGGAGGAGAAAGAGGAAAAAGAGGAGGAAGAGGAAGAGGAAGAGAAAGAGAAGGAAGAATAGGAGAAAGAGGAGGTGAAAGACGAAGAGGAGGAGGAGGAGGAGGAGGAGGTAGGGTGGACCTCTGCCGTACACATAGCGATAGGTCTCTCTCTGCGACGTCTAAGTCGACAGCGTCTGGTATCGAATACGGAATGAGGCTAGACAGATTGTGATGTCAAAGTTCCAATTCCACATGGATCGAGAGAAAAGAGTTTCCGGAGAGTTTGGTAGCTGGATATAACAAAGGGATGCAATGACAGAAGGGCGTATACGACAGCTATAGATAATCGATGGAATAACCAACAGAACCCTCAAAATTATTGTTCCTCAATTAAATTGACAATTTCGGAATGTAAGTTAAGGACATCACAATCAATGAATCACTGTTCGATGCAGAAGTTGAGAAATATGGTGTCTAATTTTTCAAAGCCGACGTCCTGAAAGAGGGACAATTTTAACGACATTTTATGCATTTTCTTTGGCAGAGAGTGGAGTAATTACTATTTTAACGACAGGAGTGATATTTGAATGGATCCGAGTTGGAATAAAAAAATTACAGTAGTCCTATAATCATGCGTGGAGTGGACATTGCAAGAGCGACAGTGGAGGCAGTTCTGAAGTGTAATTTGGATCGCAGGCGGCTGAGGTCATGGATATGCATGAAGTAGATGTGAGTGCATCAGACAATTTACTGCTCTGGTTTTACAGTTTTCTCGTTGTGAAACTAATCAACGTATAACACGCATTCGACTAGGCCTATACCACGCATGCAGACAAGTATTGCACGTGTGGTTTGATACAAGCGCATTTCTACAGCAGAGTCAGCGCCTGATGGATTCATCAGCTGAACTTATTTCTGATCAGCATAAAACTGCTTGTTTTAAAGCCGCAATTTGTGTCGCATCGATGACATTGATGACATTGATGACATTGATTACATTGATTACGTTGATTACATTGATGACATTGATGACATTGATGACATTGATCTCTGCCTGATCTCATGTTGTGCAGACGAAATGCATGCATGACCGAACTGCACCTATATATAAATCTGACGTTTCTCTTTTAATTTAAAATTATACCTGGCTTTTAACTCTCAAATTATGTTATCTTATTCTACCGGTACTGTAGTTTATGATTAGGGGCATATCAGAGAGAACATCTACAGGAAAACAGAATAAGAATGAAACTTGTAAAAGGTAATTTATGTAGAACCTTTATCTGCGCATAGTGATGCACGCACAACGAATTATTCAGTATGGACGTGAATTTCAATAAAAAAATTACATAATGTTTAGTCCTAGTCATAGCCTATATTATAAGAAACGCCTTTCATGCATTTTGTCGGTCTTAGTCAAAAAATTTCCGTAGTAACCCGATAGCACTAATGTATTCTATTGCAATATGGCTGCTCAGGTGCAAGACTCTCCTCTTCCTATAATATGACGCCATATTATGTTGAAGGTCACCTTCTAGGTGGATAATTGCAAGAAACGCAAAGATTTATTGTTTTTTAGACTCACTGGCAAGTTGGCAACAAAATTTAGCATAACGCGTATAAAAACACAAAAAAGGCGTCTTCTGCAAAATATCAGTTTACAAAACAATAGACATGCATGCATTGCATGGGCATACTATGATGTTCGGACATCTATCTTTCTATAAGCACAGTGACATTCTATGCACAAATGTCACTTAGTCTATAATAGCCTATAGTCGTTTTGGTTGAACACGAGAAGAGACTGGCGTGTAACAGACCACGACTGAAGCAGGTCATTACAGGGGTATGCCCACAGGCAGAAGAAGAAGAAAGCGTGGGTCGAAGGAGACTGCAGTGCATGGCGACCTAATGGAAACAATTTATTCGGCCGATAAATCAGAATCCAATTGCAATTATTTCCGTCTCCGATCGTTCGCATACTTGACTCTCCGCCGACGACAAACGTTGATTGGCAATAACGGTTATGAGGCGCCTTTTGTGGTGCATGACGCCCACTGGTTGCATGCACTTCTAATTGCAAAAGATTAACACCTCAGGGTCCTCTTCTGGGTGGGTGGGTGGTCTGCCTGGAAACCCCAAGTATGCCTAATCAGTTGACGGGTAACAAAGCGCAATTGCATGGAAACAAAATAGGGCAACGAATAATTAACGTGCGAGCGTTTTTGGCCCTTTAACAGCAGCGAAATCGGTCAATACTCCGGTTCGTCTGTATTTTATATCAGTCTCTGGTCTAGATTTAAACCTGATATTAGAGACCTGCAACAATATTAACCAATTCCAAACAGAATGATGATAATAATGTGAATACATTTGGCGTTCCCAGTTGGGGTAAAACGGAAGAAACGAAACGATAAACAGAACTTAAAATAATAGTGACCCATATAGATGATGACATTGTCTGCTTTCCATAGGAGTATATATTATCGAACAGATGGAGTGGGGGGCTACAGTGTGCCCGTGGTCAGCTCAACACGTGGCAGCAGAGTATCACCTAAGAAGCAGCCATGTTCCTTGCAGTGGCTTCTATATAAGACGCGACTACAAATGAATGCAGACATAATAGACTCTGTATTATACTGTATAGAGGCGCTGCATAATTCCTGCAAACGACGATGTCGTGGTTCTGAGCAGGAGGTGCATCCGAATAGGCATCTCACATCTCATCATCTCATCATCTCATCATCTCATCATCTCATCATCTATGCCGGTGAATGGACTGAAACCCCGCAGATTCCTTCCTCTCCGCTATAACACGTATAGGCTACATTGCACATTTCATCATATATATATACACTGTGTCCCAATAAATCGGGACCCCTTTTTTATAGTGTGAATAAAACAAGCAAATCGTGATCGATTTTCACAAATTCAAAACTGTTTTTATCCTGAGATAATTATCTTCCACTGATTCAAATATGAAGTTTCTGGCATGAATATTGACGTCACAATTACGTCATTTGCATCAGAGAATTCTCATGTTAAGTACCGAACACAACGATTTTTGTTGACATTTGGTTTCGATATGTAAATTAACGACGTCATTGTGACGTCAGTTTTTAGTGATGGCCGTTCATAAATTACCAATTTGTAGATAATTATCTCAGGATAAAAACAGTTTTGAAATTTTGAAAATCGATGAATATTTGCCAGTTTTATTAACAATATAAAAAGGGGTCCCGATTTATTGGGACACAGTGTATATATATATACAGGGTGGGCCAGCATAAATGAACCAACTTTGCATGCTTATAACTCCGCCAAATTTTGGAATTTATTTATACTTTATGCGTCAAATTAAAGATATTTCACTCAAGTATATGCACTGAAAAAATGGAAATTTTACAAGTTTAAGTTTTAATTATATGCTTGGAACAGCGCTAGCTACCATATTTTGTTGTCATTTGTGACGTAATAAGGCGCCGTTTCGCCGAGATATTCAAAAATCGTTTTTCGCTAACACGTGCATAAACACGATCATTTTAGGTGTTTTTAGAAGTATCTACCATGAATATCTTCTCGTCGCAAAACCGTTTTCTTTCAATTTCTTTCAATTTTATCAACAGCCGTGCGCGCTGCTTTAGACGCAAAGAAACGGCTGGCTGCAGGCCGGCTGTTTCGCTAGGCCTAATAGCCGTTTCTTTGCGTCAGTGTTGGAATGCTGTTGGACATCATGTCGACAATTAACTTTAGATCATCTTTTAGAACATAATGTACGGTGTTTCTAGGACTACTTATTTCGCCCTGGGGAGATTTGCCTGTAGAGCCTATCCGGTTCGTTGTCTTGACGGCCAATTTACTCGGACACAAGAGCAGTGTTAACGGATATGCGCACCGTAATTCCCATGGTTTGCGATTAGAAAGTCCTGTTTTTATCAATTTTCAGTAGCAGATAATTCAAGGTATTGTTTATTCCATCCACTATTAGAAAATTCGTTAATCATTTCAACCGAATTAAATCCCTTATCAGTTCGGAAAATTAAGATCAAAACGCGATCTCCGTCTGTCAACGGCGCCAGATCGCGTCATAGAAAACAAAAAAATATGGTAGCTAGCGCTGTTTCGAGCATATAATTAAAACCTAAACTTGTACCAGTTCCATTTTTCCAGTGCATATACTTGAGTGAAATATCTTTAATTTGACATATAAAGTATAAATAAATTCCTAAATTTGGCGGAGTTATACGCATTCAAAGTTGGTTCATTTATGCTGGCCCACCCTGTATATAACCGTGGTTCCTGTTGATTCGCGCGACATCCAGCGACCAGCCACAGTGCATGCAGCGTCCACGTGATTGTCATCATGCCCCGTAAATATCCGTAGACTTTTCATGCATTCAACATCAAGTGACCCATGCTAATTAAAGCACAGTAAGCACACTGGCTGTGCAGCCTGTGCGACCTGGTGGCTAAGCGGTAATGCGCTCACTCACGGAGCAGGCGGTTGCGGTTCGAATCCGGGTAACGACCTTGGGCAAGTTGTTTACGCACACGTGCCTCTGTCACCAAGCAGTATAGACTAATTTGGTACCGGCGTAAGCTAGGAAGTAAACGGCAAGTCCTGAAAAATCACTGGCCCCGTGTCCAGGACCTTGGGATTCGTCCATTGCCGGCTCAAGGGCCTAGAAAAGGAGATGAGCGCCTCACCAACGGGCCTTCGGCCCTGGGATGTCTTTATTTTACTTAAGCATAGGCTACTGGCTAATCCTACCCAGATGTGGAAAGACAAATGTGCGATAAGTATAAGGATCTGCTCACAAAGATATGAACTATGGTTGTAAGATAGAAGAAAGAATCAATTTATTACTTGCCTTTGGTTATTTAAGACTTTTTTATAAACGGCGAGGCGACGGGCAACGAACGAGAAGAAATAAACAAACAATAACATGTGATGTATAGGCAATAAAATAGCGCAATATAATGCACCGATATTTCACGTCGTTTCCCTCTAAATGCCTGCAGCTGTAACCCAATAATTATAATACTATGTGTATACCTAAAGTGGAACAGCAAAACTTAGTATTCGGTCAGTCGCAACCTAATTTGCTGCAGGATGCCAACGTCTTTTTTATGTGGCCGATGCAAGCAAAGTTTGGGCATTGAAAACGATTCCTAACGACCGAAGATGTAATAACAAAATGCCAAGTTCAAACGATGGAAGACGAGAAGTATATATATATATATATATATAATAATATATATATATATATAATATATATGCAATGACTGATGGGACTGCATTAGTAAACGAATAAGCATAGATGCATCTCGTGCATTGAAAAATATTCGCTTATTACATTCCAAAAATGTATGAAATTTATACAACCACATTAATGGATGCATCTTAGATCTATGCACGTTATTAATATTGTATATCCGAGATTGCCCGCGGAGATCTATAAAATATATAGCATACACGTGTGTATGGCTGTTGTAGGTCTATGGATGTGGTAGCTCCATGCATATTACAGAGCTTTTCAAAGAAGCCACAAAGGCGCATAGAGAAGTGTATATACAATTATACATGTATCGATGGATGAAAATCGGCGCCAGATGGCGAGATTGTTAAGCCGACAGCTTTAGACATGGTGAGGTTTCCAAGGTCATCCATGCATGCGTTTCAAGTAATTGAATAAATAAGGCGATCAGTGTGAAAATACATGTCGTACGCACACACATATCTAAGCACATGCAGACAGACATACAGACATACACCCAGACAGACAGACAGACAGACGGAGGTAGCCTACATGTATAAATGCAGGCGGTGTCTTCTCCGAATAGAATATCATGCCAGATTAATTTCTGTGGACGCATAAACGGAGTTTGTTGCGGTTAGATGTCTCTAATCTTTTGACACATCATCGGTCGAATGAACTGATGGTGGTTCCTCAGAATTAGGATGTTGTCCGCCTGTGCTTAGTGGCCTAATGTGCAGCAAAATAAGCATTCAGATTATAGGAGCAGCCGCAATCTGTGTTTAGATAATTCAACCGAAGCTACATGTATATACACACCGTCATGCATGGCAGAATAATACTGAATGCCAAAGCCGTAGCCAGGATTTTGTTTGTTGGAGGTGGTGGTGGTGGGGTGTTTACTCGTCTCGAATAATAATTATAATTAAGATCTTCAGCAGCTTCAACATCATCATCATCATCATCATCGTCGTCGTCATCATCATCATCATCGTCATCATCATCATCATCATCATCGTCGTCGTCATCATCATCACCACCACCACCACCACCACCATCATCGTCAACATCATCATCATCATCATCACCATCATCATCATCATCATCATCATCATCATCATCATCATCATCATCATCATCATCATCATCATCATCATCATCATTAGATCATCGTCGTGATCAGATCTATATTGTATAGTTTCACATATAGAGAGCTTCAAAATTAAACCCCACCCCATTAGTGGGCTACTCACATGCCATCTGGTGCTATACAGTTAATTTCAACTCTGGATCGGAAACTTTTCTTGTACTCATCTGCTAGAGCATCGTAACCCTGCTTAAGGAGATTCTGTTTACGAACTTTTAATACTGAAATAAAAATAATAGATATACTACATCATAATGGCGACACAATGACAATATTTACGCCGTAACACAACCATGCATGCCGTTATATACAAGGACAACGCGTCACATACCGAGTAGCTTAAGCCAGAGAAGATAAATAAGTCTTGAGTCTTGATTGATTTGAAGGTCAACGGAGTCGGTCGATCGCAGGACGGGAGGGAGAAGACTGTTCCAACATCAGCTGCTGCAGCGGTTGACCATTGAGAAAGTTTGAGAAAGTGCGGTGCACGGCTCTCGTATACGCCGTACGCGAAGATTGTTTTATTATACTCGAGCGATCTGAGTCGCAACACTCGGAATCGGAGGATGCATTAAAGTCTTTAAAGACGATGGTACTCAAGTGCAGGTATACGTGGAGCACAAGATTATATATACCTTTGATTGAATATATACTTAAACGGTTGTTGTAAGTTCTCGCATTAATACAATGGTACATCCATCCGTACATATACGCGCAATCGCGCATGCATACTCAGACACACGCGCGCGCACACGCACACACTCACACAGTCTAAATACAGGATTACAGTATGAGCATTGAGCATAACATCGCAAATAAATAAATAATGCAGTCTTATATTGACTATAATAAAAAAAATTATTATATAAGCTAAATGTAATGTATAGGGGTCTATAGCCTACAGGCTGATTCCTATCATTATTTTTATTTGGCTATTTCTTGATCTTTCTTTATTTCACGCGCTCTCTTACGCTCACTTCTCTCTCTCTCTCTCTCTCTCTCTCTCTCTCTCTCTCT
>CAMAOG010000321.1:0-84000 GCA_945859605.1 Lumbricus rubellus | reverse complement strand
CAAGGACAAGGACAAGGACAAGGACAAGGACAAGGACAAGGACAAGGACAAGGACAAGGACAAGGACAAGGACAAGGACAAGGACAAGGACAAGGACAAGGACAAGGACAAGGACAAGGACAAGGACAAGGACAAGGACAAGGACAAGGACAAGGACAAGGACAAGGACAAGGACAAGGACAAGGACAAGGACAAGGACAAGGACAAGGACAAGGACAAGGACAAGGACAAGGACAAGGACAAGGACAAGGACAAGGACAAGGACAAGGACAAGGCCAAAGACAAGGACAAGGACAAGGACAAGGACAAGGACAAGGACAAGGACAAGGACAAGGACAAGGACAAGGACAAGGACAAGGACAAGGACAAGGACAAGGACAAGGACAAGGACAAGGACAAGGACAAGGACACGGACACGGACACGGACAAGGACACGGACAAGGACAAGGACAAGGACAAGGACAAGGACAAGGACAAGGACAAGGACAAGGACAAGGACAAGGACAAGGACAAGGACAAGGACAAGGACAAGGACAAGGACAAGGACAAGGACAAGGACAAGGACAAGGACAAGGACAAGGACAAGGACAAGGACAAGGACAAGGACAAGGACAAGGACAAGGACAAGGACAAGGACAAGGACAAGGACAAGGACAAGGACAAGGACAAGGAGCAAGAGCAAGTTGCTCTTGCACCCGCTCTCGCCGAGGGGAGGAGCAAGAGCGAGGAGCAAGAGCAAGTTGCTCTTGCACCCGCTCTCGCCGAGGGGAGGAGCAAGAGCGAGGAGCAAGAGCAAGGTTAAAAATTAAAACAAAAGTAAAATTGTAAAAAGTAAAAATGCAAAAATTTAAATAATCAAAAATGAAATTGAAAGATTATATGAAAGGAAGGCGGTGAAAGAAATTAAGCGAGGAGCAAGAGCAAGTTTTACACGCAGAATCCTAGAAATCGCCGAGGGGAGGAGCAAGAGCGAGGAGCAAGAGCAACGTTAAAAATTAAAACAAAAGTAAAATTGTAAAAAGTAAAAATGCAAAAATTTAAATATTTATTGTTTATCAATGCAGCTTCAACGATGCTGGTTTTTTTCGGCTGGTAATAGGTCTGCTCAGTAATTTTCAAATATATAGTTACCAAGATGCTTATTGTGTTTTTCCTCTGGTTCCTTTGCCTCGATTCGATTACTACTATCTTACATGTGGAGCCTGTGTGCCAAACGCCAATGTACCGTACGCGAACGATATTATCACTGACACAAAGCTTCTTTTGTAGTCGCTAGGCGGCGCCACGTCACCATACTAGGCGATAATATCGAATAAATATTATCATTAAGGACACAAAAACGGGGAAACAACGGTAGTACATTGGATAATGGACAAGCGCGCAGACAATGAGGACAAGGACAAGGACAAGGACAAGGACAAGGACAAGGACAAGGACAAGGACAAGGACAAGGACAAGGACAAGGACAAGGACAAGGACAAGGACAAGGACAAGGACAAGGACAAGGACAAGGACAAGGACAAGGACAAGGACAAGGACAAGGACAAGGACAAGGACAAGGACAAGGACAAGGACAAGGACAAGGACAAGGACAAGGACAAGGACAAGGACAAGGACAAGGACAAGGACAAGGACAAGGACAAGGACAAGGACAAGGACAAGGACAAGGACAAGGACAAGGACAAGGACAAGGACAAGGACAAGGACAAGGACAAGGACAAGGACAAGGACAAGGACAAGGACAAGGACAAGGACAAGGACAAGGACAAGGACAAGGACAAGGACAAGGACAAGGACAAGGACAAGGACAAGGACAAGGACAAGGACAAGGACAAGGACAAGGACAAGGACAAGGACAAGGACAAGGACAAGGACAAGGACAAGGACAAGGACAAGGACAAGGACAAGGACAAGGACAAGGACAAGGACAAGGACAAGGACAAGGACAAGGACAAGGACAAGGACAAGGACAAGGACAAGGACAAGGACAAGGACAAGGACAAGGACAAGGACAAGGACAAGGACAAGGACAAGGACAAGGACAAGGACAAGGACAAGGACAAGGACAAGGACAAGGACAAGGACAAGGACAAGGACAAGGACAAGGACAAGGACAAGGACAAGGACAAGGACAAGCACAAGGACAAGGACAAGGACAAGGACAAGGACAAGGACAAGGACAAGGACAAGGACAAGGACAAGGACAAGGACAAGGACAAGGACAAGGACAAGGACAAGGACAAGGACAAGGACAAGGACAAGGACAAGGACAAGGACAAGGACAAGGACAAGGACAAGGACAAGGACAAGGACAAGGACAAGGACAAGGACAAGGACAAGGACAAGGACAAGGACAAGGACAAGGACAAGGACAAGGACAAGGACAAGGACAAGGACAAGGACAAGGACAAGGACAAGGACAAGGACAAGGACAAGGACAAGGACAAGGACAAGGACAAGGACAAGGACAAGGACAAGGACAAGGACAAGGACAAGGACAAGGACAAGGACAAGGACAAGGACAAGGACAAGGACAAGGACAAGCACAAGGACAAGGACAAGGACAAGGACAAGGACAAGGACAAGGACAAGGACAAGGACAAGGACAAGGACAAGGACAAGGACAAGGACAAGGACAAGGACAAGGACAAGGACAAGGACAAGGACAAGGACAAGGACAAGGACAAGGACAAGGACAAGGACAAGGACAAGGACAAGGACAAGGACAAGGACAAGGACAAGGACAAGGACAAGGACAAGGACAAGGACAAGGACAAGGACAAGGACAAGGACAAGGACAAGGACAAGGACAAGGACAAGGACAAGGACAAGGACAAGGCCAAAGACAAGGACAAGGACAAGGACAAGGACAAGGACAAGGACAAGGACAAGGACAAGGACAAGGACAAGGACAAGGACAAGGACAAGGACAAGGACAAGGACAAGGACAAGGACAAGGACAAGGACAAGGACAAGGACAAGGACAAGGAGCAAGAGCAAGTTGCTCTTGCACCCGCTCTCGCCGAGGGGAGGAGCAAGAGCGAGGAGCAAGAGCAAGTTGCTCTTGCACCCGCTCTCGCCGAGGGGAGGAGCAAGAGCGAGGAGCAAGAGCAACGTTAAAAATTAAAACAAAAGTAAAATTGTAAAAAGTAAAAATGCAAAAATTTAAATAATCAAAAATGAAATTGAAAGATTATATGAAAGGAAGGCGGTGAAAGAAATTAAGCGAGGAGCAAGAGCAAGTTTTACACGCAGAATCCTAGAAATCGCCGAGGGGAGGAGCAAGAGCGAGGAGCAAGAGCAACGTTAAAAATTAAAACAAAAGTAAAATTGTAAAAAGTAAAAATGCAAAAATTTAAATATTTATTGTTTATCAATGCAGCTTCAACGATGCTGGTTTTTTTCGGCTGGTAATAGGTCTGCTCAGTAATTTTCAAATATATAGTTACCAAGATGCTTATTGTGTTTTTCCTCTGGTTCCTTTGCCTCGATTCGATTACTACTATCTTACATGTGGAGCCTGTGTGCCAAACGCCAATGTACCGTACGCGAACGATATTATCACTGACACAAAGCTTCTTTTGTAGTCGCTAGGCGGCGCCACGTCACCATACTAGGCGATAATATCGAATAAATATTATCATTAAGGACACAAAAACGGGGAAACAACGGTAGTACATTGGATAATGGACAAGCGCGCAGACAATGAGGACAAGGACAAGGACAAGGACAAGGACAAGGACAAGGACAAGGACAAGGACAAGGACAAGGACAAGGACAAGGACAAGGACAAGGACAAGGACAAGGACAAGGACAAGGACAAGGACAAGGACAAGGACAAGGACAAGGACAAGGACAAGGACAAGGACAAGGACAAGGACAAGGACAAGGACAAGGACAAGGACAAGGACAAGGACAAGGACAAGGACAAGGACAAGGACAAGGACAAGGACAAGGACAAGGACAAGGACAAGGACAAGGACAAGGACAAGGACAAGGACAAGGACAAGGACAAGGACAAGGACAAGGACAAGGACAAGGACAAGGACAAGGACAAGGACAAGGACAAGGACAAGGACAAGGACAAGGACAAGGACAAGGACAAGGACAAGGACAAGGACAAGGACAAGGACAAGGACAAGGACAAGGACAAGGACAAGGACAAGGACAAGGACAAGGACAAGGACAAGGACAAGGACAAGGACAAGGACAAGGACAAGGACAAGGACAAGGACAAGGACAAGGACAAGGACAAGGACAAGGACAAGGACAAGGACAAGGACAAGGACAAGGACAAGGACAAGGACAAGGACAAGGACAAGGACAAGGACAAGGACAAGGACAAGGACAAGGACAAGGACAAGGACAAGGACAAGGACAAGGACAAGGACAAGGACAAGGACAAGGACAAGGACAAGGACAAGGACAAGGACAAGGACAAGGACAAGGACAAGGACAAGGACAAGGACAAGGACAAGGACAAGGACAAGGACAAGGACAAGGACAAGGACAAGGACAAGGACAAGGACAAGGACAAGGACAAGGACAAGGACAAGGACAAGGACAAGGACAAGGACAAGGACAAGGACAAGGACAAGGACAAGGACAAGGACAAGGACAAGGACAAGGACAAGGACAAGGACAAGGACAAGGACAAGGACAAGGACAAGGACAAGGACAAGGACAAGGACAAGGACAAGGACAAGGACAAGGACAAGGACAAGGACAAGGACAAGGACAAGGACAAGGACAAGGACAAGGACAAGGACAAGGACAAGGACAAGGACAAGGACAAGGACAAGGACAAGGACAAGGACAAGGACAAGGACAAGGACAAGGACAAGGACAAGGACAAGGACAAGGACAAGGACAAGGACAAGGACAAGGACAAGGACAAGGACAAGGACAAGGACAAGGACAAGGACAAGGACAAGGACAAGGACAAGGACAAGGACAAGGACAAGGACAAGGCGCTCTCGCCGAGGGGAGGAGCAAGAGCAAGTTGCTCTTGCACCCGCTCTCGCCGAGGGGAGGAGCAAGAGCGAGGAGCAAGAGCAAGTTGCTCTTGCACCCGCTCTCGCCGAGGGGAGGAGCAAGAGCGAGGAGCAAGAGCAAGTTGCTCTTGCACCCGCTCTCGCCGAGGGGAGGAGCAAGAGCGAGGAGCAAGAGCAAGTTGCTCTTGCACCCGCTCTCGCCGAGGGGAGGAGCAAGAGCGAGGAGCAAGAGCAAGTTGCTCTTGCACCCGCTCTCGCCGAGGGGAGGAGCAAGAGCGAGGAGCAAGAGCAAGTTGCTCTTGCACCCGCTCTCGCCGAGGGGAGGAGCAAGAGCGAGGAGCAAGAGCAAGTTGCTCTTGCACCCGCTCTCGCCGAGGGGAGGAGCAAGAGCGAGGAGCAAGAGCAAGTTGCTCTTGCACCCGCTCTCGCCGAGGGGAGGAGCAAGAGCGAGGAGCAAGAGCAAGTTGCTCTTGCACCCGCTCTCGCCGAGGGGAGGAGCAAGAGCGAGGAGCAAGAGCAAGTTGCTCTTGCACCCGCTCTCGCCGAGGGGAGGAGCAAGAGCGAGGAGCAAGAGCAAGTTGCTCTTGCACCCGCTCTCGCCGAGGGGAGGAGCAAGAGCGAGGAGCAAGAGCAAGTTGCTCTTGCACCCGCTCTCGCCGAGGGGAGGAGCAAGAGCGAGGAGCAAGAGCAAGTTGCTCTTGCACCCGCTCTCGCCGAGGGGAGGAGCAAGAGCGAGGAGCAAGAGCAAGTTGCTCTTGCACCCGCTCTCGCCGAGGGGAGGAGCAAGAGCGAGGAGCAAGAGCAAGTTGCTCTTGCACCCGCTCTCGCCGAGGGGAGGAGCAAGAGCGAGGAGCAAGAGCAACGTTAAAAATTAAAACAAAAGTAAAATTGTAAAAAGTAAAAATGCAAAAATTTAAATAATCAAAAATGAAATTGAAAGATTATATGAAAGGAAGGCGGTGAATGAAATTAAGCGAGGAGCAAGAGCAAGTTTTACACGCAGAATCCTAGAAATCGCCGAGGGGAGGAGCAAGAGCGAGGAGCAAGAGCAACGTTAAAAATTAAAACAAAAGTAAAATTGTAAAAAGTATAAATGCAAAAATTTAAATATTTATTGTTTATCAATGCAGCTTCAACGATGCTGGTTTTTTTCGGCTGGTAATAGGTCTGCTCAGTAATTTTCAAATATATAGTTACTAAGATGCTTATTGTGTTTTTCCTCTGGTTCCTTTGCCTCGATTCGATTACTACTATCTTACATGTGGAGCCTGTGTGCCAAACGCCAATGTACCGTACGCGAACGATATTATCACTGACACAAAGCTTCTTTTGTAGTCGCTAGGCGGCGCCACGTCACCATACTAGGCGATAATATCGAATAAATATTATCATTAAGGACACAAAAACGGGGGAAACAACGGTAGTACATTGGATAATGGACAAGCGCGCAGACAATGAGGACAAGGACAAGGACAAGGACAAGGACAAGGACAAGGACAAGGACAAGGACAAGGACAAGGACAAGGACAAGGACAAGGACAAGGACAAGGACAAGGACAAGGACAAGGACAAGGACAAGGACAAGGACAAGGACAAGGACAAGGACAAGGACAAGGACAAGGACAAGGACAAGGACAAGGACAAGGACAAGGACAAGGACAAGGACAAGGACAAGGACAAGGACAAGGACAAGGACAAGGACAAGGACAAGGACAAGGACAAGGACAAGGACAAGGACAAGGACAAGGACAAGGACAAGGACAAGGACAAGGACAAGGACAAGGACAAGGACAAGGACAAGGACAAGGACAAGGACAAGGACAAGGACAAGGACAAGGACAAGGACAAGGACAAGGACAAGGACAAGGACAAGGACAAGGACAAGGACAAGGACAAGGACAAGGACAAGGACAAGGACAAGGACAAGGACAAGGACAAGGACAAGGACAAGGACAAGGACAAGGACAAGGACAAGGACAAGGACAAGGACAAGGACAAGGACAAGGACAAGGACAAGGACAAGGACAAGGACAAGGACAAGGACAAGGACAAGGACAAGGACAAGGACAAGGACAAGGACAAGGACAAGGACAAGGACAAGGACAAGGACAAGGACAAGGACAAGGACAAGGACAAGGACAAGGACAAGGACAAGGACAAGGACAAGGACAAGGACAAGGACAAGGACAAGGACAAGGACAAGGACAAGGACAAGGACAAGGACAAGGACAAGGACAAGGACAAGGACAAGGACAAGGACAAGGACAAGGACAAGGACAAGGACAAGGACAAGGACAAGGACAAGGACAAGGACAAGGACAAGGACAAGGACAAGGACAAGGACAAGGACAAGGACAAGGACAAGGACAAGGACAAGGACAAGGACAAGGACAAGGACAAGGACAAGGACAAGGACAAGGACAAGGACAAGGACAAGGACAAGGACAAGGACAAGGACAAGGACAAGGACAAGGACAAGGACAAGGACAAGGACAAGGACAAGGACAAGGACAAGGACAAGGACAAGGACAAGGACAAGGACAAGGACAAGGACAAGGACAAGGACAAGGACAAGGACAAGGACAAGGACAAGGACAAGGACAAGGACAAGGACAAGGACAAGGACAAGGACAAGGACAAGGACAAGGACAAGGACAAGGACAAGGACAAGGACAAGGACAAGGACAAGGACAAGGACAAGGACAAGGACAAGGACAAGGACAAGGACAAGGACAAGGACAAGGACAAGGACAAGGACAAGGACAAGGACAAGGACAAGGACAAGGACAAGGACAAGGACAAGGACAAGGACAAGGACAAGGACAAGGACAAGGACAAGGACAAGGACAAGGACAAGGACAAGGACAAGGACAAGGACAAGGACAAGGACAAGGACAAGGACAAGGACAAGGACAAGGACAAGGACAAGGACAAGGACAAGGACAAGGACAAGGACAAGGACAAGGACAAGGACAAGGACAAGGACAAGGACAAGGACAAGGACAAGGACAAGGACAAGGACAAGGACAAGGACAAGGACAAGGACAAGGACAAGGACAAGGACAAGGACAAGGACAAGGACAAGGACAAGGACAAGGACAAGGACAAGGACAAGGACAAGGACAAGGACAAGGACAAGGACAAGGACAAGGACAAGGACAAGGACAAGGACAAGGACAAGGACAAGGACAAGGACAAGGACAAGGACAAGGACAAGGCGCTCTCGCCGAGGGGAGGAGCAAGAGCGAGGAGCAAGAGCAAGTTGCTCTTGCACCCGCTCTCGCCGAGGGGAGGAGCAAGAGCGAGGAGCAAGAGCAAGTTGCTCTTGCACCCGCTCTCGCCGAGGGGAGGAGCAAGAGCGAGGAGCAAGAGCAAGTTGCTCTTGCACCCGCTCTCGCCGAGGGGAGGAGCAAGAGCGAGGAGCAAGAGCAAGTTGCTCTTGCACCCGCTCTCGCCGAGGGGAGGAGCAAGAGCGAGGAGCAAGAGCAAGTTGCTCTTGCACCCGCTCTCGCCGAGGGGAGGAGCAAGAGCGAGGAGCAAGAGCAAGTTGCTCTTGCACCCGCTCTCGCCGAGGGGAGGAGCAAGAGCGAGGAGCAAGAGCAAGTTGCTCTTGCACCCGCTCTCGCCGAGGGGAGGAGCAAGAGCGAGGAGCAAGAGCAAGTTGCTCTTGCACCCGCTCTCGCCGAGGGGAGGAGCAAGAGCGAGGAGCAAGAGCAAGTTGCTCTTGCACCCGCTCTCGCCGAGGGGAGGAGCAAGAGCGAGGAGCAAGAGCAAGTTGCTCTTGCACCCGCTCTCGCCGAGGGGAGGAGCAAGAGCGAGGAGCAAGAGCAACGTTAAAAATTAAAACAAAAGTAAAATTGTAAAAAGTAAAAATGCAAAAATTTAAATAATCAAAAATGAAATTGAAAGATTATATGAAAGGAAGGCGGTGAATGAAATTAAGCGAGGAGCAAGAGCAAGTTTTACACGCAGAATCCTAGAAATCGCCGAGGGGAGGAGCAAGAGCGAGGAGCAAGAGCAACGTTAAAAATTAAAACAAAAGTAAAATTGTAAAAAGTAAAAATGCAAAAATTTAAATATTTATTGTTTATCAATGCAGCTTCAACGATGCTGGTTTTTTTCGGCTGGTAATAGGTCTGCTCAGTAATTTTCAAATATATTGTTACTAAGATGCTTATTGTGTTTTTCCTCTGGTTCCTTTGCCTCGATTCGATTACTACTATCTTACATGTGGAGCCTGTGTGCCAAACGCCAATGTACCGTACGCGAACGATATTATCACTGACACAAAGCTTCTTTTGTAGTCGCTAGGCGGCGCCACGTCACCATACTAGGCGATAATATCGAATAAATATTATCATTAAGGACACAAAAACGGGGAAACAACGGTAGTACATTGGATAATGGACAAGCGCGCAGACAATGAGGACAAGGACAAGGACAAGGACAAGGACAAGGACAAGGACAAGGACAAGGACAAGGACAAGGACAAGGACAAGGACAAGGACAAGGACAAGGACAAGGACAAGGACAAGGACAAGGACAAGGACAAGGACAAGGACAAGGACAAGGACAAGGACAAGGACAAGGACAAGGACAAGGACAAGGACAAGGACAAGGACAAGGACAAGGACAAGGACAAGGACAAGGACAAGGACAAGGACAAGGACAAGGACAAGGACAAGGACAAGGACAAGGACAAGGACAAGGACAAGGACAAGGACAAGGACAAGGACAAGGACAAGGACAAGGACAAGGACAAGGACAAGGACAAGGACAAGGACAAGGACAAGGACAAGGACAAGGACAAGGACAAGGACAAGGACAAGGACAAGGACAAGGACAAGGACAAGGACAAGGACAAGGACAAGGACAAGGACAAGGACAAGGACAAGGACAAGGACAAGGACAAGGACAAGGACAAGGACAAGGACAAGGACAAGGACAAGGACAAGGACAAGGACAAGGACAAGGACAAGGACAAGGACAAGGACAAGGACAAGGACAAGGACAAGGACAAGGACAAGGACAAGGACAAGGACAAGGACAAGGACAAGGACAAGGACAAGGACAAGGACAAGGACAAGGACAAGGACAAGGACAAGGACAAGGACAAGGACAAGGACAAGGACAAGGACAAGGACAAGGACAAGGACAAGGACAAGGACAAGGACAAGGACAAGGACAAGGACAAGGACAAGGACAAGGACAAGGACAAGGACAAGGACAAGGACAAGGACAAGGACAAGGACAAGGACAAGGACAAGGACAAGGACAAGGACAAGGACAAGGACAAGGACAAGGACAAGGACAAGGACAAGGACAAGGACAAGGACAAGGACAAGGACAAGGACAAGGACAAGGACAAGGACAAGGACAAGGACAAGGACAAGGACAAGGACAAGGACAAGGACAAGGACAAGGACAAGGCGCTCTCGCCGAGGGGAGGAGCAAGAGCGAGGAGCAAGAGCAAGTTGCTCTTGCACCCGCTCTCGCCGAGGGGAGGAGCAAGAGCGAGGAGCAAGAGCAAGTTGCTCTTGCACCCGCTCTCGCCGAGGGGAGGAGCAAGAGCGAGGAGCAAGAGCAAGTTGCTCTTGCACCCGCTCTCGCCGAGGGGAGGAGCAAGAGCGAGGAGCAAGAGCAAGTTGCTCTTGCACCCGCTCTCGCCGAGGGGAGGAGCAAGAGCGAGGAGCAAGAGCAAGTTGCTCTTGCACCCGCTCTCGCCGAGGGGAGGAGCAAGAGCGAGGAGCAAGAGCAAGTTGCTCTTGCACCCGCTCTCGCCGAGGGGAGGAGCAAGAGCGAGGAGCAAGAGCAAGTTGCTCTTGCACCCGCTCTCGCCGAGGGGAGGAGCAAGAGCGAGGAGCAAGAGCAAGTTGCTCTTGCACCCGCTCTCGCCGAGGGGAGGAGCAAGAGCGAGGAGCAAGAGCAAGTTGCTCTTGCACCCGCTCTCGCCGAGGGGAGGAGCAAGAGCGAGGAGCAAGAGCAACGTTAAAAATTAAAACAAAAGTAAAATTGTAAAAAGTAAAAATGCAAAAATTTAAATAATCAAAAATGAAATTGAAAGATTATATGAAAGGAAGGCGGTGAATGAAATTAAGCGAGGAGCAAGAGCAAGTTTTACACGCAGAATCCTAGAAATCGCCGAGGGGAGGAGCAAGAGCGAGGAGCAAGAGCAACGTTAAAAATTAAAACAAAAGTAAAATTGTAAAAAGTAAAAATGCAAAAATTTAAATATTTATTGTTTATCAATGCAGCTTCAACGATGCTGGTTTTTTTCGGCTGGTAATAGGTCTGCTCAGTAATTTTCAAATATATTGTTACTAAGATGCTTATTGTGTTTTTCCTCTGGTTCCTTTGCCTCGATTCGATTACTACTATCTTACATGTGGAGCCTGTGTGCCAAACGCCAATGTACCGTACGCGAACGATATTATCACTGACACAAAGCTTCTTTTGTAGTCGCTAGGCGGCGCCACGTCACCATACTAGGCGATAATATCGAATAAATATTATCATTAAGGACACAAAAACGGGGAAACAACGGTAGTACATTGGATAATGGACAAGCGCGCAGACAATGAGGACAAGGACAAGGACAAGGACAAGGACAAGGACAAGGACAAGGACAAGGACAAGGACAAGGACAAGGACAAGGACAAGGACAAGGACAAGGACAAGGACAAGGACAAGGACAAGGACAAGGACAAGGACAAGGACAAGGACAAGGACAAGGACAAGGACAAGGACAAGGACAAGGACAAGGACAAGGACAAGGACAAGGACAAGGACAAGGACAAGGACAAGGACAAGGACAAGGACAAGGACAAGGACAAGGACAAGGACAAGGACAAGGACAAGGACAAGGACAAGGACAAGGACAAGGACAAGGACAAGGACAAGGACAAGGACAAGGACAAGGACAAGGACAAGGACAAGGACAAGGACAAGGACAAGGACAAGGACAAGGACAAGGACAAGGACAAGGACAAGGACAAGGACAAGGACAAGGACAAGGACAAGGACAAGGACAAGGACAAGGACAAGGACAAGGACAAGGACAAGGACAAGGACAAGGACAAGGACAAGGACACGGACAAGGACAAGGACAAGGACAAGGACAAGGACAAGGACAAGGACAAGGACAAGGACAAGGACAAGGACAAGGACAAGGACAAGGACAAGGACAAGGACAAGGACAAGGACAAGGACAAGGACAAGGACAAGGACAAGGACAAGGACAAGGACAAGGACAAGGACAAGGACAAGGACAAGGACAAGGACAAGGACAAGGACAAGGACAAGGACAAGGACAAGGACAAGGACAAGGACAAGGACAAGGACAAGGACAAGGACAAGGACAAGGACAAGGACAAGGACAAGGACAAGGACAAGGACAAGGACAAGGACAAGGACAAGGACAAGGACAAGGACAAGGACAAGGACAAGGACAAGGACAAGGACAAGGACAAGGACAAGGACAAGGACAAGGACAAGGACAAGGACAAGGACAAGGACAAGGACAAGGACAAGGACAAGGACAAGGACAAGGACAAGGACAAGGACAAGGACAAGGACAAGGACAAGGACAAGGACAAGGACAAGGACAAGGACAAGGACAAGGACAAGGACAAGGACAAGGACAAGGACAAGGACAAGGACAAGGACAAGGACAAGGACAAGGACAAGGACAAGGACAAGGACAAGGACAAGGACAAGGACAAGGACAAGGACAAGGACAAGGACAAGGACAAGGACAAGGACAAGGACAAGGACAAGGACAAGGACAAGGACAAGGACAAGGACAAGGACAAGGACAAGGACAAGGACAAGGACAAGGACAAGGACAAGGACAAGGACAAGGACAAGGACAAGGACAAGGACAAGGACAAGGACAAGGACAAGGCGCTCTCGCCGAGGGGAGGAGCAAGAGCGAGGAGCAAGAGCAAGTTGCTCTTGCACCCGCTCTCGCCGAGGGGAGGAGCAAGAGCGAGGAGCAAGAGCAAGTTGCTCTTGCACCCGCTCTCGCCGAGGGGAGGAGCAAGAGCGAGGAGCAAGAGCAAGTTGCTCTTGCACCCGCTCTCGCCGAGGGGAGGAGCAAGAGCGAGGAGCAAGAGCAAGTTGCTCTTGCACCCGCTCTCGCCGAGGGGAGGAGCAAGAGCGAGGAGCAAGAGCAAGTTGCTCTTGCACCCGCTCTCGCCGAGGGGAGGAGCAAGAGCGAGGAGCAAGAGCAAGTTGCTCTTGCACCCGCTCTCGCCGAGGGGAGGAGCAAGAGCGAGGAGCAAGAGCAAGTTGCTCTTGCACCCGCTCTCGCCGAGGGGAGGAGCAAGAGCGAGGAGCAAGAGCAAGTTGCTCTTGCACCCGCTCTCGCCGAGGGGAGGAGCAAGAGCGAGGAGCAAGAGCAAGTTGCTCTTGCACCCGCTCTCGCCGAAAGGAGGAGCAAGAGCGAGGAGCAAGAGCAAGTTGCTCTTGCACCCGCTCTCGCCGAGGGGAGGAGCAAGAGCGAGGAGCAAGAGCAAGTTGCTCTTGCACCCGCTCTCGCCGAGGGGAGGAGCAAGAGCGAGGAGCAAGAGCAACGTTAAAAATTAAAACAAAAGTAAAATTGTAAAAAGTAAAAATGCAAAAATTTAAATAATCAAAAATGAAATTGAAAGATTATATGAAAGGAAGGCGGTGAATGAAATTAAGCGAGGAGCAAGAGCAAGTTTTACACGCAGAATCCTAGAAATCGCCGAGGGGAGGAGCAAGAGCGAGGAGCAAGAGCAACGTTAAAAATTAAAACAAAAGTAAAATTGTAAAAAGTAAAAATGCAAAAATTTAAATATTTATTGTTTATCAATGCAGCTTCAACGATGCTGGTTTTTTTCGGCTGGTAATAGGTCTGCTCAGTAATTTTCAAATATATTGTTACTAAGATGCTTATTGTGTTTTTCCTCTGGTTCCTTTGCCTCGATTCGATTACTACTATCTTACATGTGGAGCCTGTGTGCCAAACGCCAATGTACCGTACGCGAACGATATTATCACTGACACAAAGCTTCTTTTGTAGTCGCTAGGCGGCGCCACGTCACCATACTAGGCGATAATATTGAATAAATATTATCATTAAGGACACAAAAACGGGGAAACAACGGTAGTACATTGGATAATGGACAAGCGCGCAGACAATGAGGACAAGGACAAGGACAAGGACAAGGACAAGGACAAGGACAAGGACAAGGACAAGGACAAGGACAAGGACAAGGACAAGGACAAGGACAAGGACAAGGACAAGGACAAGGACAAGGACAAGGACAAGGACAAGGACAAGGACAAGGACAAGGACAAGGACAAGGACAAGGACAAGGACAAGGACAAGGACAAGGACAAGGACAAGGACAAGGACAAGGACAAGGACAAGGACAAGGACAAGGACAAGGACAAGGACAAGGACAAGGACAAGGACAAGGACAAGGACAAGGACAAGGACAAGGACAAGGACAAGGACAAGGACAAGGACAAGGACAAGGACAAGGACAAGGACAAGGACAAGGACAAGGACAAGGACAAGGACAAGGACAAGGACAAGGACAAGGACAAGGACAAGGACAAGGACAAGGACAAGGACAAGGACAAGGACAAGGACAAGGACAAGGACAAGGACAAGGACAAGGACAAGGACAAGGACAAGGACAAGGACAAGGACAAGGACAAGGACAAGGACAAGGACAAGGACAAGGACAAGGACAAGGACAAGGACAAGGACAAGGACAAGGACAAGGACAAGGACAAGGACAAGGACAAGGACAAGGACAAGGACAAGGACAAGGACAAGGACAAGGACAAGGACAAGGACAAGGACAAGGACAAGGACAAGGACAAGGACAAGGACAAGGACAAGGACAAGGACAAGGACAAGGACAAGGACAAGGACAAGGACAAGGACAAGGACAAGGACAAGGACAAGGACAAGGACAAGGACAAGGACAAGGACAAGGACAAGGACAAGGACAAGGACAAGGACAAGGACAAGGACAAGGACAAGGACAAGGACAAGGACAAGGACAAGGACAAGGACAAGGACAAGGACAAGGACAAGGACAAGGACAAGGACAAGGACAAGGACAAGGACAAGGACAAGGACAAGGACAAGGACAAGGACAAGGACAAGGACAAGGCGCTCTCGCCGAGGGGAGGAGCAAGAGCGAGGAGCAAGAGCAAGTTGCTCTTGCACCCGCTCTCGCCGAGGGGAGGAGCAAGAGCGAGGAGCAAGAGCAAGTTGCTCTTGCACCCGCTCTCGCCGAGGGGAGGAGCAAGAGCGAGGAGCAAGAGCAAGTTGCTCTTGCACCCGCTCTCGCCGAGGGGAGGAGCAAGAGCGAGGAGCAAGAGCAAGTTGCTCTTGCACCCGCTCTCGCCGAGGGGAGGAGCAAGAGCGAGGAGCAAGAGCAAGTTGCTCTTGCACCCGCTCTCGCCGAGGGGAGGAGCAAGAGCGAGGAGCAAGAGCAAGTTGCTCTTGCACCCGCTCTCGCCGAGGGGAGGAGCAAGAGCGAGGAGCAAGAGCAAGTTGCTCTTGCACCCGCTCTCGCCGAGGGGAGGAGCAAGAGCGAGGAGCAAGAGCAAGTTGCTCTTGCACCCGCTCTCGCCGAGGGGAGGAGCAAGAGCGAGGAGCAAGAGCAAGTTGCTCTTGCACCCGCTCTCGCCGAGGGGAGGAGCAAGAGCGAGGAGCAAGAGCAAGTTGCTCTTGCACCCGCTCTCGCCGAGGGGAGGAGCAAGAGCGAGGAGCAAGAGCAAGTTGCTCTTGCACCCGCTCTCGCCGAGGGGAGGAGCAAGAGCGAGGAGCAAGAGCAAGTTGCTCTTGCACCCGCTCTCGCCGAGGGGAGGAGCAAGAGCGAGGAGCAAGAGCAAGTTGCTCTTGCACCCGCTCTCGCCGAGGGGAGGAGCAAGAGCGAGGAGCAAGAGCAAGTTGCTCTTGCACCCGCTCTCGCCGAGGGGAGGAGCAAGAGCGAGGAGCAAGAGCAAGTTGCTCTTGCACCCGCTCTCGCCGAGGGGAGGAGCAAGAGCGAGGAGCAAGAGCAACGTTAAAAATTAAAACAAAAGTAAAATTGTAAAAAGTAAAAATGCAAAAATTTAAATAATCAAAAATGAAATTGAAAGATTATATGAAAGGAAGGCGGTGAATGAAATTAAGCGAGGAGCAAGAGCAAGTTTTACACGCAGAATCCTAGAAATCGCCGAGGGGAGGAGCAAGAGCGAGGAGCAAGAGCAACGTTAAAAATTAAAACAAAAGTAAAATTGTAAAAAGTAAAAATGCAAAAATTTAAATATTTATTGTTTATCAATGCAGCTTCAACGATGCTGGTTTTTTTCGGCTGGTAATAGGTCTGCTCAGTAATTTTCAAATATATTGTTACTAAGATGCTTATTGTGTTTTTCCTCTGGTTCCTTTGCCTCGATTCGATTACTACTATCTTACATGTGGAGCCTGTGTGCCAAACGCCAATGTACCGTACGCGAACGATATTATCACTGACACAAAGCTTCTTTTGTAGTCGCTAGGCGGCGCCACGTCACCATACTAGGCGATAATATCGAATAAATATTATCATTAAGGACACAAAAACGGGGAAACAACGGTAGTACATTGGATAATGGACAAGCGCGCAGACAATGAGGACAAGGACAAGGACAAGGACAAGGACAAGGACAAGGACAAGGACAAGGACAAGGACAAGGACAAGGACAAGGACAAGGACAAGGACAAGGACAAGGACAAGGACAAGGACAAGGACAAGGACAAGGACAAGGACAAGGACAAGGACAAGGACAAGGACAAGGACAAGGACAAGGACAAGGACAAGGACAAGGACAAGGACAAGGACAAGGACAAGGACAAGGACAAGGACAAGGACAAGGACAAGGACAAGGACAAGGACAAGGACAAGGACAAGGACAAGGACAAGGACAAGGACAAGGACAAGGACAAGGACAAGGACAAGGACAAGGACAAGGACAAGGACAAGGACAAGGACAAGGACAAGGACAAGGACAAGGACAAGGACAAGGACAAGGACAAGGACAAGGACAAGGACAAGGACAAGGACAAGGACAAGGACAAGGACAAGGACAAGGACAAGGACAAGGACAAGGACAAGGACAAGGACAAGGACAAGGACAAGGACAAGGACAAGGACAAGGACAAGGACAAGGACAAGGACAAGGACAAGGACAAGGACAAGGACAAGGACAAGGACAAGGACAAGGACAAGGACAAGGACAAGGACAAGGACAAGGACAAGGACAAGGACAAGGACAAGGACAAGGACAAGGACAAGGACAAGGACAAGGACAAGGACAAGGACAAGGACAAGGACAAGGACAAGGACAAGGACAAGGACAAGGACAAGGACAAGGACAAGGACAAGGACAAGGACAAGGACAAGGACAAGGACAAGGACAAGGACAAGGACAAGGACAAGGACAAGGACAAGGACAAGGACAAGGACAAGGACAAGGACAAGGACAAGGACAAGGACAAGGACAAGGACAAGGACAAGGACAAGGACAAGGACAAGGACAAGGACAAGGACAAGGACAAGGACAAGGACAAGGACAAGGACAAGGACAAGGACAAGGACAAGGACAAGGACAAGGACAAGGACAAGGACAAGGACAAGGACAAGGACAAGGACAAGGACAAGGACAAGGACAAGGACAAGGACAAGGACAAGGACAAGGACAAGGACAAGGACAAGGACAAGGACAAGGACAAGGACAAGGACAAGGACAAGGACAAGGACAAGGACAAGGACAAGGACAAGGACAAGGACAAGGACAAGGACAAGGACAAGGACAAGGACAAGGACAAGGACAAGGACAAGGACAAGGACAAGGACAAGGACAAGGACAAGGACAAGGACAAGGACAAGGACAAGGACAAGGACAAGGACAAGGACAAGGACAAGGACAAGGACAAGGACAAGGACAAGGACAAGGACAAGGACAAGGACAAGGACAAGGACAAGGACAAGGACAAGGACAAGGACAAGGACAAGGACAAGGACAAGGACAAGGACAAGGACAAGGACAAGGACAAGGACAAGGACAAGGACAAGGACAAGGACAAGGACAAGGACAAGGACAAGGACAAGGACAAGGACAAGGCGCTCTCGCCGAGGGGAGGAGCAAGAGCGAGGAGCAAGAGCAAGTTGCTCTTGCACCCGCTCTCGCCGAGGGGAGGAGCAAGAGCGAGGAGCAAGAGCAAGTTGCTCTTGCACCCGCTCTCGCCGAGGGGAGGAGCAAGAGCGAGGAGCAAGAGCAAGTTGCTCTTGCACCCGCTCTCGCCGAGGGGAGGAGCAAGAGCGAGGAGCAAGAGCAACTTGCTCTTGCACCCGCTCTCGCCGAGGGGAGGAGCAAGAGCGAGGAGCAAGAGCAAGTTGCTCTTGCACCCGCTCTCGCCGAGGGGAGGAGCAAGAGCGAGGAGCAAGAGCAAGTTGCTCTTGCACCCGCTCTCGCCGAGGGGAGGAGCAAGAGCGAGGAGCAAGAGCAAGTTGCTCTTGCACCCGCTCTCGCCGAGGGGAGGAGCAAGAGCGAGGAGCAAGAGCAAGTTGCTCTTGCACCCGCTCTCGCCGAGGGGAGGAGCAAGAGCGAGGAGCAAGAGCAAGTTGCTCTTGCACCCGCTCTCGCCGAGGGGAGGAGCAAGAGCGAGGAGCAAGAGCAAGTTGCTCTTGCACCCGCTCTCGCCGAGGGGAGGAGCAAGAGCGAGGAGCAAGAGCAAGTTGCTCTTGCACCCGCTCTCGCCGAGGGGAGGAGCAAGAGCGAGGAGCAAGAGCAAGTTGCTCTTGCACCCGCTCTCGCCGAGGGGAGGAGCAAGAGCGAGGAGCAAGAGCAAGTTGCTCTTGCACCCGCTCTCGCCGAGGGGAGGAGCAAGAGCGAGGAGCAAGAGCAAGTTGCTCTTGCACCCGCTCTCGCCGAGGGGAGGAGCAAGAGCGAGGAGCAAGAGCAAGTTGCTCTTGCACCCGCTCTCGCCGAGGGGAGGAGCAAGAGCGAGGAGCAAGAGCAACGTTAAAAATTAAAACAAAAGTAAAATTGTAAAAAGTAAAAATGCAAAAATTTAAATAATCAAAAATGAAATTGAAAGATTATATGAAAGGAAGGCGGTGAATGAAATTAAGCGAGGAGCAAGAGCAAGTTTTACACGCAGAATCCTAGAAATCGCCGAGGGGAGGAGCAAGAGCGAGGAGCAAGAGCAACGTTAAAAATTAAAACAAAAGTAAAATTGTAAAAAGTAAAAATGCAAAAATTTAAATATTTATTGTTTTTCAATGCAGCTTCAACGATGCTGGTTTTTTTCGGCTGGTAATAGGTCTGCTCAGTAATTTTCAAATATATTGTTACTAAGATGCTTATTGTGTTTTTCCTCTGGTTCCTTTGCCTCGATTCGATTACTACTATCTTACATGTGGAGCCTGTGTGCCAAACGCCAATGTACCGTACGCGAACGATATTATCACTGACACAAAGCTTCTTTTGTAGTCGCTAGGCGGCGCCACGTCACCATACTAGGCGATAATATCGAATAAATATTATCATTAAGGACACAAAAACGGGGAAACAACGGTAGTACATTGGATAATGGACAAGCGCGCAGACAATGAGGACAAGGACAAGGACAAGGACAAGGACAAGGACAAGGACAAGGACAAGGACAAGGACAAGGACAAGGACAAGGACAAGGACAAGGACAAGGACAAGGACAAGGACAAGGACAAGGACAAGGACAAGGACAAGGACAAGGACAAGGACAAGGACAAGGACAAGGACAAGGACAAGGACAAGGACAAGGACAAGGACAAGGACAAGGACAAGGACAAGGACAAGGACAAGGACAAGGACAAGGACAAGGACAAGGACAAGGACAAGGACAAGGACAAGGACAAGGACAAGGACAAGGACAAGGACAAGGACAAGGACAAGGACAAGGACAAGGACAAGGACAAGGACAAGGACAAGGACAAGGACAAGGACAAGGACAAGGACAAGGACAAGGACAAGGACAAGGACAAGGACAAGGACAAGGACAAGGACAAGGACAAGGACAAGGACAAGGACAAGGACAAGGACAAGGACAAGGACAAGGACAAGGACAAGGACAAGGACAAGGACAAGGACAAGGACAAGGACAAGGACAAGGACAAGGACAAGGACAAGGACAAGGACAAGGACAAGGACAAGGACAAGGACAAGGACAAGGACAAGGACAAGGACAAGGACAAGGACAAGGACAAGGACAAGGACAAGGACAAGGACAAGGACAAGGACAAGGACAAGGACAAGGACAAGGACAAGGACAAGGACAAGGACAAGGACAAGGACAAGGACAAGGACAAGGACAAGGACAAGGACAAGGACAAGGACAAGGACAAGGACAAGGACAAGGACAAGGACAAGGACAAGGACAAGGACAAGGACAAGGACAAGGACAAGGACAAGGACAAGGACAAGGACAAGGACAAGGACAAGGACAAGGACAAGGACAAGGACAAGGACAAGGACAAGGACAAGGACAAGGACAAGGACAAGGACAAGGACAAGGACAAGGACAAGGACAAGGACAAGGACAAGGACAAGGACAAGGACAAGGACAAGGACAAGGACAAGGACAAGGACAAGGACAAGGACAAGGACAAGGACAAGGACAAGGACAAGGACAAGGACAAGGACAAGGACAAGGACAAGGACAAGGACAAGGACAAGGACAAGGACAAGGACAAGGACAAGGACAAGGACAAGGACAAGGACAAGGACAAGGACAAGGACAAGGACAAGGACAAGGACAAGGACAAGGACAAGGACAAGGACAAGGACAAGGACAAGGACAAGGACAAGGACAAGGACAAGGACAAGGACAAGGACAAGGACAAGGACAAGGACAAGGACAAGGACAAGGACAAGGACAAGGACAAGGACAAGGACAAGGACAAGGACAAGGACAAGGACAAGGACAAGGACAAGGACAAGGACAAGGACAAGGACAAGGACAAGGACAAGGACAAGGACAAGGACAAGGACAAGGACAAGGACAAGGACAAGGACAAGGACAAGGACAAGGACAAGGACAAGGACAAGGACAAGGACAAGGACAAGGACAAGGACAAGGACAAGGACAAGGACAAGGACAAGGACAAGGACAAGGACAAGGACAAGGACAAGGACAAGGACAAGGACAAGGACAAGGACAAGGACAAGGACAAGGACAAGGACAAGGACAAGGACAAGGACAAGGACAAGGACAAGGACAAGGACAAGGACAAGGACAAGGACAAGGACAAGGACAAGGACAAGGACAAGGACAAGGACAAGGACAAGGACAAGGACAAGGACAAGGACAAGGACAAGGACAAGGACAAGGACAAGGACAAGGACAAGGACAAGGACAAGGACAAGGACAAGGACAAGGACAAGGACAAGGACAAGGACAAGGACAAGGCGCTCTCGCCGAGGGGAGGAGCAAGAGCGAGGAGCAAGAGCAAGTTGCTCTTGCACCCGCTCTCGCCGAGGGGAGGAGCAAGAGCGAGGAGCAAGAGCAAGTTGCTCTTGCACCCGCTCTCGCCGAGGGGAGGAGCAAGAGCGAGGAGCAAGAGCAAGTTGCTCTTGCACCCGCTCTCGCCGAGGGGAGGAGCAAGAGCGAGGAGCAAGAGCAAGTTGCTCTTGCACCCGCTCTCGCCGAGGGGAGGAGCAAGAGCGAGGAGCAAGAGCAACGTTAAAAATTAAAACAAAAGTAAAATTGTAAAAAGTAAAAATGCAAAAATTTAAATAATCAAAAATGAAATTGAAAGATTATATGAAAGGAAGGCGGTGAATGAAATTAAGCGAGGAGCAAGAGCAAGTTTTACACGCAGAATCCTAGAAATCGCCGAGGGGAGGAGCAAGAGCGAGGAGCAAGAGCAACGTTAAAAATTAAAACAAAAGTAAAATTGTAAAAAGTATAAATGCAAAAATTTAAATATTTATTGTTTATCAATGCAGCTTCAACGATGCTGGTTTTTTTCGGCTGGTAATAGGTCTGCTCAGTAATTTTCAAATATATAGTTACTAAGATGCTTATTGTGTTTTTCCTCTGGTTCCTTTGCCTCGATTCGATTACTACTATCTTACATGTGGAGCCTGTGTGCCAAACGCCAATGTACCGTACGCGAACGATATTATCACTGACACAAAGCTTCTTTTGTAGTCGCTAGGCGGCGCCACGTCACCATACTAGGCGATAATATCGAATAAATATTATCATTAAGGACACAAAAACGGGGAAACAACGGTAGTACATTGGATAATGGACAAGCGCGCAGACAATGAGGACAAGGACAAGGACAAGGACAAGGACAAGGACAAGGACAAGGACAAGGACAAGGACAAGGACAAGGACAAGGACAAGGACAAGGACAAGGACAAGGACAAGGACAAGGACAAGGACAAGGACAAGGACAAGGACAAGGACAAGGACAAGGACAAGGACAAGGACAAGGACAAGGACAAGGACAAGGACAAGGACAAGGACAAGGACAAGGACAAGGACAAGGACAAGGACAAGGACAAGGACAAGGACAAGGACAAGGACAAGGACAAGGACAAGGACAAGGACAAGGACAAGGACAAGGACAAGGACAAGGACAAGGACAAGGACAAGGACAAGGACAAGGACAAGGACAAGGACAAGGACAAGGACAAGGACAAGGACAAGGACAAGGACAAGGACAAGGACAAGGACAAGGACAAGGACAAGGACAAGGACAAGGACAAGGACAAGGACAAGGACAAGGACAAGGACAAGGACAAGGACAAGGACAAGGACAAGGACAAGGACAAGGACAAGGACAAGGACAAGGACAAGGACAAGGACAAGGACAAGGACAAGGACAAGGACAAGGACAAGGACAAGGACAAGGACAAGGACAAGGACAAGGACAAGGACAAGGACAAGGACAAGGACAAGGACAAGGACAAGGACAAGGACAAGGACAAGGACAAGGACAAGGACAAGGACAAGGACAAGGACAAGGACAAGGACAAGGACAAGGACAAGGACAAGGACAAGGACAAGGACAAGGACAAGGACAAGGACAAGGACAAGGACAAGGACAAGGACAAGGACAAGGACAAGGACAAGGACAAGGACAAGGACAAGGACAAGGACAAGGACAAGGACAAGGACAAGGACAAGGACAAGGACAAGGACAAGGACAAGGACAAGGACAAGGACAAGGACAAGGACAAGGACAAGGACAAGGACAAGGACAAGGACAAGGACAAGGACAAGGACAAGGACAAGGACAAGGACAAGGACAAGGACAAGGACAAGGACAAGGACAAGGACAAGGACAAGGACAAGGACAAGGACAAGGACAAGGACAAGGACAAGGACAAGGACAAGGACAAGGACAAGGACAAGGACAAGGACAAGGACAAGGACAAGGACAAGGACAAGGACAAGGACAAGGACAAGGACAAGGACAAGGACAAGGACAAGGACAAGGACAAGGACAAGGACAAGGACAAGGACAAGGACAAGGACAAGGACAAGGACAAGGACAAGGACAAGGACAAGGACAAGGACAAGGACAAGGACAAGGACAAGGACAAGGACAAGGACAAGGACAAGGACAAGGACAAGGACAAGGACAAGGACAAGGACAAGGACAAGGACAAGGACAAGGACAAGGACAAGGACAAGGACAAGGACAAGGACAAGGACAAGGACAAGGACAAGGACAAGGACAAGGACAAGGACAAGGACAAGGACAAGGACAAGGACAAGGACAAGGACAAGGACAAGGACAAGGACAAGGACAAGGACAAGGACAAGGACAAGGACAAGGACAAGGACAAGGACAAGGACAAGGACAAGGACAAGGACAAGGACAAGGACAAGGACAAGGACAAGGACAAGGACAAGGACAAGGACAAGGACAAGGACAAGGACAAGGACAAGGACAAGGACAAGGACAAGGACAAGGACAAGGACAAGGACAAGGACAAGGACAAGGACAAGGACAAGGACAAGGACAAGGACAAGGACAAGGACAAGGACAAGGACAAGGACAAGGACAAGGACAAGGACAAGGACAAGGACAAGGACAAGGACAAGGACAAGGACAAGGACAAGGACAAGGACAAGGACAAGGACAAGGACAAGGACAAGGACAAGGACAAGGACAAGGACAAGGACAAGGACAAGGACAAGGACAAGGACAAGGACAAGGACAAGGACAAGGACAAGGACAAGGACAAGGACAAGGACAAGGACAAGGACAAGGACAAGGACAAGGACAAGGACAAGGACAAGGACAAGGACAAGGACAAGGACAAGGACAAGGACAAGGACAAGGACAAGGACAAGGACAAGGACAAGGACAAGGACAAGGACAAGGACAAGGACAAGGACAAGGACAAGGACAAGGACAAGGACAAGGACAAGGACAAGGACAAGGACAAGGACAAGGACAAGGACAAGGACAAGGACAAGGACAAGGACAAGGACAAGGACAAGGACAAGGACAAGGACAAGGACAAGGACAAGGACAAGGACAAGGACAAGGACAAGGACAAGGACAAGGACAAGGACAAGGACAAGGACAAGGACAAGGACAAGGACAAGGACAAGGACAAGGACAAGGACAAGGACAAGGACAAGGACAAGGACAAGGACAAGGACAAGGACAAGGACAAGGACAAGGACAAGGACAAGGACAAGGACAAGGACAAGGACAAGGACAAGGACAAGGACAAGGACAAGGACAAGGACAAGGACAAGGACAAGGACAAGGACAAGGACAAGGACAAGGACAAGGACAAGGACAAGGACAAGGACAAGGACAAGGACAAGGACAAGGACAAGGACAAGGACAAGGACAAGGACAAGGACAAGGACAAGGACAAGGACAAGGACAAGGACAAGGACAAGGACAAGGACAAGGACAAGGACAAGGACAAGGACAAGGACAAGGACAAGGACAAGGACAAGGACAAGGACAAGGACAAGGACAAGGACAAGGACAAGGACAAGGACAAGGACAAGGACAAGGACAAGGACAAGGACAAGGACAAGGACAAGGACAAGGACAAGGACAAGGACAAGGACAAGGACAAGGACAAGGACAAGGACAAGGACAAGGACAAGGACAAGGACAAGGACAAGGACAAGGACAAGGACAAGGACAAGGACAAGGACAAGGACAAGGACAAGGACAAGGACAAGGACAAGGACAAGGACAAGGACAAGGACAAGGACAAGGACAAGGACAAGGACAAGGACAAGGACAAGGACAAGGACAAGGACAAGGACAAGGACAAGGACAAGGACAAGGACAAGGACAAGGACAAGGACAAGGACAAGGACAAGGACAAGGACAAGGACAAGGACAAGGACAAGGACAAGGACAAGGACAAGGACAAGGACAAGGACAAGGACAAGGACAAGGACAAGGACAAGGACAAGGACAAGGACAAGGACAAGGACAAGGACAAGGACAAGGACAAGGACAAGGACAAGGACAAGGACAAGGACAAGGACAAGGACAAGGACAAGGACAAGGACAAGGACAAGGACAAGGACAAGGACAAGGACAAGGACAAGGACAAGGACAAGGACAAGGACAAGGACAAGGACAAGGACAAGGACAAGGCGCTCTCGCCGAGGGGAGGAGCAAGAGCGAGGAGCAAGAGCAAGTTGCTCTTGCACCCGCTCTCGCCGAGGGGAGGAGCAAGAGCGAGGAGCAAGAGCAAGTTGCTCTTGCACCCGCTCTCGCCGAGGGGAGGAGCAAGAGCGAGGAGCAAGAGCAAGTTGCTCTTGCACCCGCTCTCGCCGAGGGGAGGAGCAAGAGCGAGGAGCAAGAGCAAGTTGCTCTTGCACCCGCTCTCGCCGAGGGGAGGAGCAAGAGCGAGGAGCAAGAGCAACGTTAAAAATTAAAACAAAAGTAAAATTGTAAAAAGTAAAAATGCAAAAATTTAAATAATCAAAAATGAAATTGAAAGATTATATGAAAGGAAGGCGGTGAATGAAATTAAGCGAGGAGCAAGAGCAAGTTTTACACGCAGAATCCTAGAAATCGCCGAGGGGAGGAGCAAGAGCGAGGAGCAAGAGCAACGTTAAAAATTAAAACAAAAGTAAAATTGTAAAAAGTATAAATGCAAAAATTTAAATATTTATTGTTTATCAATGCAGCTTCAACGATGCTGGTTTTTTTCGGCTGGTAATAGGTCTGCTCAGTAATTTTCAAATATATTGTTACTAAGATGCTTATTGTGTTTTTCCTCTGGTTCCTTTGCCTCGATTCGATTACTACTATCTTACATGTGGAGCCTGTGTGCCAAACGCCAATGTACCGTACGCGAACGATATTATCACTGACACAAAGCTTCTTTTGTAGTCGCTAGGCGGCGCCACGTCACCATACTAGGCGATAATATCGAATAAATATTATCATTAAGGACACAAAAACGGGGAAACAACGGTAGTACATTGGATAATGGACAAGCGCGCAGACAATGAGGACCCAGGATCGAACCAGGTAAAAGGAAAAAAATTAAAGGACAAGGACAAGGACAAGGACAAGGACAAGGACAAGGACAAGGACAAGGACAAGGACAAGGACAAGGACAAGGACAAGGACAAGGACAAGGACAAGGACAAGGACAAGGACAAGGACAAGGACAAGGACAAGGACAAGGACAAGGACAAGGACAAGGACAAGGACAAGGACAAGGACAAGGACAAGGACAAGGACAAGGACAAGGACAAGGACAAGGACAAGGACAAGGACAAGGACAAGGACAAGGACAAGGACAAGGACAAGGACAAGGACAAGGACAAGGACAAGGACAAGGACAAGGACAAGGACAAGGACAAGGACAAGGACAAGGACAAGGACAAGGACAAGGACAAGGACAAGGACAAGGACAAGGACAAGGACAAGGACAAGGACAAGGACAAGGACAAGGACAAGGACAAGGACAAGGACAAGGACAAGGACAAGGACAAGGACAAGGACAAGGACAAGGACAAGGACAAGGACAAGGACAAGGACAAGGACAAGGACAAGGACAAGGACAAGGACAAGGACAAGGACAAGGACAAGGACAAGGACAAGGACAAGGACAAGGACAAGGACAAGGACAAGGACAAGGACAAGGACAAGGACAAGGACAAGGACAAGGACAAGGACAAGGACAAGGACAAGGACAAGGACAAGGACAAGGACAAGGACAAGGACAAGGACAAGGACAAGGACAAGGACAAGGACAAGGACAAGGACAAGGACAAGGACAAGGACAAGGACAAGGACAAGGACAAGGACAAGGACAAGGACAAGGACAAGGACAAGGACAAGGACAAGGACAAGGACAAGGACAAGGACAAGGACAAGGACAAGGACAAGGACAAGGACAAGGACAAGGACAAGGACAAGGACAAGGACAAGGACAAGGACAAGGACAAGGACAAGGACAAGGACAAGGACAAGGACAAGGACAAGGACAAGGACAAGGACAAGGACAAGGACAAGGACAAGGACAAGGACAAGGACAAGGACAAGGACAAGGACAAGGACAAGGACAAGGACAAGGACAAGGACAAGGACAAGGACAAGGACAAGGACAAGGACAAGGACAAGGACAAGGACAAGGACAAGGACAAGGACAAGGACAAGGACAAGGACAAGGACAAGGACAAGGACAAGGACAAGGACAAGGACAAGGACAAGGACAAGGACAAGGACAAGGACAAGGACAAGGACAAGGACAAGGACAAGGACAAGGACAAGGACAAGGACAAGGACAAGGACAAGGACAAGGACAAGGACAAGGACAAGGACAAGGACAAGGACAAGGACAAGGACAAGGACAAGGACAAGGACAAGGACAAGGACAAGGACAAGGACAAGGACAAGGACAAGGACAAGGACAAGGACAAGGACAAGGACAAGGACAAGGACAAGGACAAGGACAAGGACAAGGACAAGGACAAGGACAAGGACAAGGACAAGGACAAGGACAAGGACAAGGACAAGGACAAGGACAAGGACAAGGACAAGGACAAGGACAAGGACAAGGACAAGGACAAGGACAAGGACAAGGACAAGGACAAGGACAAGGACAAGGACAAGGACAAGGACAAGGACAAGGACAAGGACAAGGACAAGGACAAGGACAAGGACAAGGACAAGGACAAGGACAAGGACAAGGACAAGGACAAGGACAAGGACAAGGACAAGGACAAGGACAAGGACAAGGACAAGGACAAGGACAAGGACAAGGACAAGGACAAGGACAAGGACAAGGACAAGGACAAGGACAAGGACAAGGACAAGGACAAGGACAAGGACAAGGACAAGGACAAGGACAAGGACAAGGACAAGGACAAGGACAAGGACAAGGACAAGGACAAGGACAAGGACAAGGACAAGGACAAGGACAAGGACAAGGACAAGGACAAGGACAAGGACAAGGACAAGGACAAGGACAAGGACAAGGACAAGGACAAGGACAAGGACAAGGACAAGGACAAGGACAAGGACAAGGACAAGGACAAGGACAAGGACAAGGACAAGGACAAGGACAAGGACAAGGACAAGGACAAGGACAAGGACAAGGACAAGGACAAGGACAAGGACAAGGACAAGGACAAGGACAAGGACAAGGACAAGGACAAGGACAAGGACAAGGACAAGGACAAGGACAAGGACAAGGACAAGGACAAGGACAAGGACAAGGACAAGGACAAGGACAAGGACAAGGACAAGGACAAGGACAAGGACAAGGACAAGGACAAGGACAAGGACAAGGACAAGGACAAGGACAAGGACAAGGACAAGGACAAGGACAAGGACAAGGACAAGGACAAGGACAAGGACAAGGACAAGGACAAGGACAAGGACAAGGACAAGGACAAGGACAAGGACAAGGACAAGGACAAGGACAAGGACAAGGACAAGGACAAGGACAAGGACAAGGACAAGGACAAGGACAAGGACAAGGACAAGGACAAGGACAAGGACAAGGACAAGGACAAGGACAAGGACAAGGACAAGGACAAGGACAAGGACAAGGACAAGGACAAGGACAAGGACAAGGACAAGGACAAGGACAAGGACAAGGACAAGGACAAGGACAAGGACAAGGACAAGGACAAGGACAAGGACAAGGACAAGGACAAGGACAAGGACAAGGACAAGGACAAGGACAAGGACAAGGACAAGGACAAGGACAAGGACAAGGACAAGGACAAGGACAAGGACAAGGACAAGGACAAGGACAAGGACAAGGACAAGGACAAGGACAAGGACAAGGACAAGGACAAGGACAAGGACAAGGACAAGGACAAGGACAAGGACAAGGACAAGGACAAGGACAAGGACAAGGACAAGGACAAGGACAAGGACAAGGACAAGGACAAGGACAAGGACAAGGACAAGGACAAGGACAAGGACAAGGACAAGGACAAGGACAAGGACAAGGACAAGGACAAGGACAAGGACAAGGACAAGGACAAGGACAAGGACAAGGACAAGGACAAGGACAAGGACAAGGACAAGGACAAGGACAAGGACAAGGACAAGGACAAGGACAAGGACAAGGACAAGGACAAGGACAAGGACAAGGACAAGGACAAGGACAAGGACAAGGACAAGGACAAGGACAAGGACAAGGACAAGGACAAGGACAAGGACAAGGACAAGGACAAGGACAAGGACAAGGACAAGGACAAGGACAAGGACAAGGACAAGGACAAGGACAAGGACAAGGACAAGGACAAGGACAAGGACAAGGACAAGGACAAGGACAAGGACAAGGACAAGGACAAGGACAAGGACAAGGACAAGGACAAGGACAAGGACAAGGACAAGGACAAGGACAAGGACAAGGACAAGGACAAGGACAAGGACAAGGACAAGGACAAGGACAAGGACAAGGACAAGGACAAGGACAAGGACAAGGACAAGGACAAGGACAAGGACAAGGACAAGGACAAGGACAAGGACAAGGACAAGGACAAGGACAAGGACAAGGACAAGGACAAGGACAAGGACAAGGACAAGGACAAGGACAAGGACAAGGACAAGGACAAGGACAAGGACAAGGACAAGGACAAGGACAAGGACAAGGACAAGGACAAGGACAAGGACAAGGACAAGGACAAGGACAAGGACAAGGACAAGGACAAGGACAAGGACAAGGACAAGGACAAGGACAAGGACAAGGACAAGGACAAGGACAAGGACAAGGACAAGGACAAGGACAAGGACAAGGACAAGGACAAGGACAAGGACAAGGACAAGGACAAGGACAAGGACAAGGACAAGGACAAGGACAAGTTGCTCTTGCACCCGCTCTCGCCGAGGGGAGGAGCAAGAGCGAGGAGCAAGAGCAAGTTGCTCTTGCACCCGCTCTCGCCGAGGGGAGGAGCAAGAGCGAGGAGCAAGAGCAAGTTGCTCTTGCACCCGCTCTCGCCGAGGGGAGGAGCAAGAGCGAGGAGCAAGAGCAAGTTGCTCTTGCACCCGCTCTCGCCGAGGGGAGGAGCAAGAGCGAGGAGCAAGAGCAAGTTGCTCTTGCACCCGCTCTCGCCGAGGGGAGGAGCAAGAGCGAGGAGCAAGAGCAAGTTGCTCTTGCACCCGCTCTCGCCGAGGGGAGGAGCAAGAGCGAGGAGCAAGAGCAAGTTGCTCTTGCACCCGCTCTCGCCGAGGGGAGGAGCAAGAGCGAGGAGCAAGAGCAACGTTAAAAATTAAAACAAAAGTAAAATTGTAAAAAGTAAAAATGCAAAAATTTAAATAATCAAAAATGAAATTGAAAGATTATATGAAAGGAAGGCGGTGAATGAAATTAAGCGAGGAGCAAGAGCAAGTTTTACACGCAGAATCCTAGAAATCGCCGAGGGGAGGAGCAAGAGCGAGGAGCAAGAGCAACGTTAAAAATTAAAACAAAAGTAAAATTGTAAAAAGTATAAATGCAAAAATTTAAATATTTATTGTTTATCAATGCAGCTTCAACGATGCTGGTTTTTTTCGGCTGGTAATAGGTCTGCTCAGTAATTTTCAAATATATTGTTACTAAGATGCTTATTGTGTTTTTCCTCTGGTTCCTTTGCCTCAATTCGATTACTACTATCTTACATGTGGAGCCTGTGTGCCAAACGCCAATGTACCGTACGCGAACGATATTATCACTGACACAAAGCTTCTTTTGTAGTCGCTAGGCGGCGCCACGTCACCATACTAGGCGATAATATCGAATAAATATTATCATTAAGGACACAAAAACGGGGAAACAACGGTAGTACATTGGATAATGGACAAGCGCGCAGACAATGAGGACCCAGGATCGAACCAGGTAAAAGGAAAAAAATTAAAGGACAAGGACAAGGACAAGGACAAGGACAAGGACAAGGACAAGGACAAGGACAAGGACAAGGACAAGGACAAGGACAAGGACAAGGACAAGGACAAGGACAAGGACAAGGACAAGGACAAGGACAAGGACAAGGACAAGGACAAGGACAAGGACAAGGACAAGGACAAGGACAAGGACAAGGACAAGGACAAGGACAAGGACAAGGACAAGGACAAGGACAAGGACAAGGACAAGGACAAGGACAAGGACAAGGACAAGGACAAGGACAAGGACAAGGACAAGGACAAGGACAAGGACAAGGACAAGGACAAGGACAAGGACAAGGACAAGGACAAGGACAAGGACAAGGACAAGGACAAGGACAAGGACAAGGACAAGGACAAGGACAAGGACAAGGACAAGGACAAGGACAAGGACAAGGACAAGGACAAGGACAAGGACAAGGACAAGGACAAGGACAAGGACAAGGACAAGGACAAGGACAAGGACAAGGACAAGGACAAGGACAAGGACAAGGACAAGGACAAGGACAAGGACAAGGACAAGGACAAGGACAAGGACAAGGACAAGGACAAGGACAAGGACAAGGACAAGGACAAGGACAAGGACATGGACAAGGACAAGGACAAGGACAAGGACAAGGACAAGGACAAGGACAAGGACAAGGACAAGGACAAGGACAAGGACAAGGACAAGGACAAGGACAAGGACAAGGACAAGGACAAGGACAAGGACAAGGACAAGGACAAGGACAAGGACAAGGACAAGGACAAGGACAAGGACAAGGACAAGGACAAGGACAAGGACAAGGACAAGGACAAGGACAAGGACAAGGACAAGGACAAGGACAAGGACAAGGACAAGGACAAGGACAAGGACAAGGACAAGGACAAGGACAAGGACAAGGACAAGGACAAGGACAAGGACAAGGACAAGGACAAGGACAAGGACAAGGACAAGGACAAGGACAAGGACAAGGACAAGGACAAGGACAAGGACAAGGACAAGGACAAGGACAAGGACAAGGACAAGGACAAGGACAAGGACAAGGACAAGGACAAGGACAAGGACAAGGACAAGGACAAGGACAAGGACAAGGACAAGGACAAGGACAAGGACAAGGACAAGGACAAGGACAAGGACAAGGACAAGGACAAGGACAAGGACAAGGACAAGGACAAGGACAAGGACAAGGACAAGGACAAGGACAAGGACAAGGACAAGGACAAGGACAAGGACAAGGACAAGGACAAGGACAAGGACAAGGACAAGGACAAGGACAAGGACAAGGACAAGGACAAGGACAAGGACAAGGACAAGGACAAGGACAAGGACAAGGACAAGGACAAGGACAAGGACAAGGACAAGGACAAGGACAAGGACAAGGACAAGGACAAGGACAAGGACAAGGACAAGGACAAGGACAAGGACAAGGACAAGGACAAGGACAAGGACAAGGACAAGGACAAGGACAAGGACAAGGACAAGGACAAGGACAAGGACAAGGACAAGGACAAGGACAAGGACAAGGACAAGGACAAGGACAAGGACAAGGACAAGGACAAGGACAAGGACAAGGACAAGGACAAGGACAAGGACAAGGACAAGGACAAGGACAAGGACAAGGACAAGGACAAGGACAAGGACAAGGACAAGGACAAGGACAAGGACAAGGACAAGGACAAGGACAAGGACAAGGACAAGGACAAGGACAAGGACAAGGACAAGGACAAGGACAAGGACAAGGACAAGGACAAGGACAAGGACAAGGACAAGGACAAGGACAAGGACAAGGACAAGGACAAGGACAAGGACAAGGACAAGGACAAGGACAAGGACAAGGACAAGGACAAGGACAAGGACAAGGACAAGGACAAGGACAAGGACAAGGACAAGGACAAGGACAAGGACAAGGACAAGGACAAGGACAAGGACAAGGACAAGGACAAGGACAAGGACAAGGACAAGGACAAGGACAAGTTGCTCTTGCACCCGCTCTCGCCGAGGGGAGGAGCAAGAGCGAGGAGCAAGAGCAAGTTGCTCTTGCACCCGCTCTCGCCGAGGGGAGGAGCAAGAGCGAGGAGCAAGAGCAAGTTGCTCTTGCACCCGCTCTCGCCGAGGGGAGGAGCAAGAGCGAGGAGCAAGAGCAAGTTGCTCTTGCACCCGCTCTCGCCGAGGGGAGGAGCAAGAGCGAGGAGCAAGAGCAAGTTGCTCTTGCACCCGCTCTCGCCGAGGGGAGGAGCAAGAGCGAGGAGCAAGAGCAAGTTGCTCTTGCACCCGCTCTCGCCGAGGGGAGGAGCAAGAGCGAGGAGCAAGAGCAAGTTGCTCTTGCACCCGCTCTCGCCGAGGGGAGGAGCAAGAGCGAGGAGCAAGAGCAAGTTGCTCTTGCACCCGCTCTCGCCGAGGGGAGGAGCAAGAGCGAGGAGCAAGAGCAACGTTAAAAATTAAAACAAAAGTAAAATTGTAAAAAGTAAAAATGCAAAAATTTAAATAATCAAAAATGAAATTGAAAGATTATATGAAAGGAAGGCGGTGAATGAAATTAAGCGAGGAGCAAGAGCAAGTTTTACACGCAGAATCCTAGAAATCGCCGAGGGGAGGAGCAAGAGCGAGGAGCAAGAGCAACGTTAAAAATTAAAACAAAAGTAAAATTGTAAAAAGTATAAATGCAAAAATTTAAATATTTATTGTTTATCAATGCAGCTTCAACGATGCTGGTTTTTTTCGGCTGGTAATAGGTCTGCTCAGTAATTTTCAAATATATTGTTACTAAGATGCTTATTGTGTTTTTCCTCTGGTTCCTTTGCCTCAATTCGATTACTACTATCTTACATGTGGAGCCTGTGTGCCAAACGCCAATGTACCGTACGCGAACGATATTATCACTGACACAAAGCTTCTTTTGTAGTCGCTAGGCGGCGCCACGTCACCATACTAGGCGATAATATCGAATAAATATTATCATTAAGGACACAAAAACGGGGAAACAACGGTAGTACATTGGATAATGGACAAGCGCGCAGACAATGAGGACCCAGGATCGAACCAGGTAAAAGGAAAAAAATTAAAGGACAAGGACAAGGACAAGGACAAGGACAAGGACAAGGACAAGGACAAGGACAAGGACAAGGACAAGGACAAGGACAAGGACAAGGACAAGGACAAGGACAAGGACAAGGACAAGGACAAGGACAAGGACAAGGACAAGGACAAGGACAAGGACAAGGACAAGGACAAGGACAAGGACAAGGACAAGGACAAGGACAAGGACAAGGACAAGGACAAGGACAAGGACAAGGACAAGGACAAGGACAAGGACAAGGACAAGGACAAGGACAAGGACAAGGACAAGGACAAGGACAAGGACAAGGACAAGGACAAGGACAAGGACAAGGACAAGGACAAGGACAAGGACAAGGACAAGGACAAGGACAAGGACAAGGACAAGGACAAGGACAAGGACAAGGACAAGGACAAGGACAAGGACAAGGACAAGGACAAGGACAAGGACAAGGACAAGGACAAGGACAAGGACAAGGACAAGGACAAGGACAAGGACAAGGACAAGGACAAGGACAAGGACAAGGACAAGGACAAGGACAAGGACAAGGACAAGGACAAGGACAAGGACAAGGACAAGGACAAGGACAAGGACAAGGACAAGGACAAGGACAAGGACAAGGACAAGGACAAGGACAAGGACAAGGACAAGGACAAGGACAAGGACAAGGACAAGGACAAGGACAAGGACAAGGACAAGGACAAGGACAAGGACAAGGACAAGGACAAGGACAAGGACAAGGACAAGGACAAGGACAAGGACAAGGACAAGGACAAGGACAAGGACAAGGACAAGGACAAGGACAAGGACAAGGACAAGGACAAGGACAAGGACAAGGACAAGGACAAGGACAAGGACAAGGACAAGGACAAGGACAAGGACAAGGACAAGGACAAGGACAAGGACAAGGACAAGGACAAGGACAAGGACAAGGACAAGGACAAGGACAAGGACAAGGACAAGGACAAGGACAAGGACAAGGACAAGGACAAGGACAAGGACAAGGACAAGGACAAGGACAAGGACAAGGACAAGGACAAGGACAAGGACAAGGACAAGGACAAGGACAAGGACAAGGACAAGGACAAGGACAAGGACAAGGACAAGGACAAGGACAAGGACAAGGACAAGGACAAGGACAAGGACAAGGACAAGGACAAGGACAAGGACAAGGACAAGGACAAGGACAAGGACAAGGACAAGGACAAGGACAAGGACAAGGACAAGGACAAGGACAAGGACAAGGACAAGGACAAGGACAAGGACAAGGACAAGGACAAGGACAAGGACAAGGACAAGGACAAGGACAAGGACAAGGACAAGGACAAGGACAAGGACAAGGACAAGGACAAGGACAAGGACAAGGACAAGGACAAGGACAAGGACAAGGACAAGGACAAGGACAAGGACAAGGACAAGGACAAGGACAAGGACAAGGACAAGGACAAGGACAAGGACAAGGACAAGGACAAGGACAAGGACAAGGACAAGGACAAGGACAAGGACAAGGACAAGGACAAGGACAAGGACAAGGACAAGGACAAGGACAAGGACAAGGACAAGGACAAGGACAAGGACAAGGACAAGGACAAGGACAAGGACAAGGACAAGGACAAGGACAAGGACAAGGACAAGGACAAGGACAAGGACAAGGACAAGGACAAGGACAAGGACAAGGACAAGGACAAGGACAAGGACAAGGACAAGGACAAGGACAAGGACAAGGACAAGGACAAGGACAAGGACAAGGACAAGGACAAGGACAAGGACAAGGACAAGGACAAGGACAAGGACAAGGACAAGGACAAGGACAAGGACAAGGACAAGGACAAGGACAAGGACAAGGACAAGGACAAGGACAAGGACAAGGACAAGGACAAGGACAAGGACAAGGACAAGGACAAGGACAACGACAAGGACAAGGACAAGGACAAGGACAAGGACAAGGACAAGGACAAGGACAAGGACAAGGACAAGGACAAGGACAAGGACAAGGACAAGGACAAGGACAAGGACAAGGACAAGGACAAGGACAAGGACAAGGACAAGGACAAGGACAAGGACAAGGACAAGGACAAGTTGCTCTTGCACCCGCTCTCGCCGAGGGGAGGAGCAAGAGCGAGGAGCAAGAGCAAGTTGCTCTTGCACCCGCTCTCGCCGAGGGGAGGAGCAAGAGCGAGGAGCAAGAGCAAGTTGCTCTTGCACCCGCTCTCGCCGAGGGGAGGAGCAAGAGCGAGGAGCAAGAGCAAGTTGCTCTTGCACCCGCTCTCGCCGAGGGGAGGAGCAAGAGCGAGGAGCAAGAGCAAGTTGCTCTTGCACCCGCTCTCGCCGAGGGGAGGAGCAAGAGCGAGGAGCAAGAGCAAGTTGCTCTTGCACCCGCTCTCGCCGAGGGGAGGAGCAAGAGCGAGGAGCAAGAGCAAGTTGCTCTTGCACCCGCTCTCGCCGAGGGGAGGAGCAAGAGCGAGGAGCAAGAGCAAGTTGCTCTTGCACCCGCTCTCGCCGAGGGGAGGAGCAAGAGCGAGGAGCAAGAGCAAGTTGCTCTTGCACCCGCTCTCGCCGAGGGGAGGAGCAAGAGCGAGGAGCAAGAGCAACGTTAAAAATTAAAACAAAAGTAAAATTGTAAAAAGTAAAAATGCAAAAATTTAAATAATCAAAAATGAAATTGAAAGATTATATGAAAGGAAGGCGGTGAATGAAATTAAGCGAGGAGCAAGAGCAAGTTTTACACGCAGAATCCTAGAAATCGCCGAGGGGAGGAGCAAGAGCGAGGAGCAAGAGCAACGTTAAAAATTAAAACAAAAGTAAAATTGTAAAAAGTATAAATGCAAAAATTTAAATATTTATTGTTTATCAATGCAGCTTCAACGATGCTGGTTTTTTTCGGCTGGTAATAGGTCTGCTCAGTAATTTTCAAATATATTGTTACTAAGATGCTTATTGTGTTTTTCCTCTGGTTCCTTTGCCTCAATTCGATTACTACTATCTTACATGTGGAGCCTGTGTGCCAAACGCCAATGTACCGTACGCGAACGATATTATCACTGACACAAAGCTTCTTTTGTAGTCGCTAGGCGGCGCCACGTCACCATACTAGGCGATAATATCGAATAAATATTATCATTAAGGACACAAAAACGGGGAAACAACGGTAGTACATTGGATAATGGACAAGCGCGCAGACAATGAGGACCCAGGATCGAACCAGGTAAAAGGAAAAAAAGTAAAGGACAAGGACAAGGACAAGGACAAGGACAAGGACAAGGACAAGGACAAGGACAAGGACAAGGACAAGGACAAGGACAAGGACAAGGACAAGGACAAGGACAAGGACAAGGACAAGGACAAGGACAAGGACAAGGACAAGGACAAGGACAAGGACAAGGACAAGGACAAGGACAAGGACAAGGACAAGGACAAGGACAAGGACAAGGACAAGGACAAGGACAAGGACAAGGACAAGGACAAGGACAAGGACAAGGACAAGGACAAGGACAAGGACAAGGACAAGGACAAGGACAAGGACAAGGACAAGGACAAGGACAAGGACAAGGACAAGGACAAGGACAAGGACAAGGACAAGGACAAGGACAAGGACAAGGACAAGGACAAGGACAAGGACAAGGACAAGGACAAGGACAAGGACAAGGACAAGGACAAGGACAAGGACAAGGACAAGGACAAGGACAAGGACAAGGACAAGGACAAGGACAAGGACAAGGACAAGGACAAGGACAAGGACAAGGACAAGGACAAGGACAAGGACAAGGACAAGGACAAGGACAAGGACAAGGACAAGGACAAGGACAAGGACAAGGACAAGGACAAGGACAAGGACAAGGACAAGGACAAGGACAAGGACAAGGACAAGGACAAGGACAAGGACAAGGACAAGGACAAGGACAAGGACAAGGACAAGGACAAGGACAAGGACAAGGACAAGGACAAGGACAAGGACAAGGACAAGGACAAGGACAAGGACAAGGACAAGGACAAGGACAAGGACAAGGACAAGGACAAGGACAAGGACAAGGACAAGGACAAGGACAAGGACAAGGACAAGGACAAGGACAAGGACAAGGACAAGGACAAGGACAAGGACAAGGACAAGGACAAGGACAAGGACAAGGACAAGGACAAGGACAAGGACAAGGACAAGGACAAGGACAAGGACAAGGACAAGGACAAGGACAAGGACAAGGACAAGGACAAGGACAAGGACAAGGACAAGGACAAGGACAAGGACAAGGACAAGGACAAGGACAAGGACAAGGACAAGGACAAGGACAAGGACAAGGACAAGGACAAGGACAAGGACAAGGACAAGGACAAGGACAAGGACAAGGACAAGGACAAGGACAAGGACAAGGACAAGGACAAGGACAAGGACAAGGACAAGGACAAGGACAAGGACAAGGACAAGGACAAGGACAAGGACAAGGACAAGGACAAGGACAAGGACAAGGACAAGGACAAGGACAAGGACAAGGACAAGGACAAGGACAAGGACAAGGACAAGGACAAGGACAAGGACAAGGACAAGGACAAGGACAAGGCGCTCTCGCCGAGGGGAGGAGCAAGAGCGAGGAGCAAGAGCAAGTTGCTCTTGCACCCGCTCTCGCCGAGGGGAGGAGCAAGAGCGAGGAGCAAGAGCAAGTTGCTCTTGCACCCGCTCTCGCCGAGGGGAGGAGCAAGAGCGAGGAGCAAGAGCAAGTTGCTCTTGCACCCGCTCTCGCCGAGGGGAGGAGCAAGAGCGAGGAGCAAGAGCAAGTTGCTCTTGCACCCGCTCTCGCCGAGGGGAGGAGCAAGAGCGAGGAGCAAGAGCAAGTTGCTCTTGCACCCGCTCTCGCCGAGGGGAGGAGCAAGAGCGAGGAGCAAGAGCAAGTTGCTCTTGCACCCGCTCTCGCCGAGGGGAGGAGCAAGAGCGAGGAGCAAGAGCAAGTTGCTCTTGCACCCGCTCTCGCCGAGGGGAGGAGCAAGAGCGAGGAGCAAGAGCAAGTTGCTCTTGCACCCGCTCTCGCCGAGGGGAGGAGCAAGAGCGAGGAGCAAGAGCAAGTTGCTCTTGCACCCGCTCTCGCCGAGGGGAGGAGCAAGAGCGAGGAGCAAGAGCAAGTTGCTCTTGCACCCGCTCTCGCCGAGGGGAGGAGCAAGAGCGAGGAGCAAGAGCAAGTTGCTCTTGCACCCGCTCTCGCCGAGGGGAGGAGCAAGAGCGAGGAGCAAGAGCAACGTTAAAAATTAAAACAAAAGTAAAATTGTAAAAAGTAAAAATGCAAAAATTTAAATAATCAAAAATGAAATTGAAAGATTATATGAAAGGAAGGCGGTGAATGAAATTAAGCGAGGAGCAAGAGCAAGTTTTACACGCAGAATCCTAGAAATCGCCGAGGGGAGGAGCAAGAGCGAGGAGCAAGAGCAACGTTAAAAATTAAAACAAAAGTAAAATTGTAAAAAGTATAAATGCAAAAATTTAAATATTTATTGTTTATCAATGCAGCTTCAACGATGCTGGTTTTTTTCGGCTGGTAATAGGTCTGCTCAGTAATTTTCAAATATATTGTTACTAAGATGCTTATTGTGTTTTTCCTCTGGTTCCTTTGCCTCGATTCGATTACTACTATCTTACATGTGGAGCCTGTGTGCCAAACGCCAATGTACCGTACGCGAACGATATTATCACTGACACAAAGCTTCTTTTGTAGTCGCTAGGCGGCGCCACGTCACCATACTAGGCGATAATATCGAATAAATATTATCATTAAGGACACAAAAACGGGGAAACAACGGTAGTACATTGGATAATGGACAAGCGCGCAGACAATGAGGACCCAGGATCGAACCAGGTAAAAGGAAAAAAATTAAAGGACAAGGACAAGGACAAGGACAAGGACAAGGACAAGGACAAGGACAAGGACAAGGACAAGGACAAGGACAAGGACAAGGACAAGGACAAGGACAAGGACAAGGACAAGGACAAGGACAAGGACAAGGACAAGGACAAGGACAAGGACAAGGACAAGGACAAGGACAAGGACAAGGACAAGGACAAGGACAAGGACAAGGACAAGGACAAGGACAAGGACAAGGACAAGGACAAGGACAAGGACAAGGACAAGGACAAGGACAAGGACAAGGACAAGGACAAGGACAAGGACAAGGACAAGGACAAGGACAAGGACAAGGACAAGGACAAGGACAAGGACAAGGACAAGGACAAGGACAAGGACAAGGACAAGGACAAGGACAAGGACAAGGACAAGGACAAGGACAAGGACAAGGACAAGGACAAGGACAAGGACAAGGACAAGGACAAGGACAAGGACAAGGACAAGGACAAGGACAAGGACAAGGACAAGGACAAGGACAAGGACAAGGACAAGGACAAGGACAAGGACAAGGACAAGGACAAGGACAAGGACAAGGACAAGGACAAGGACAAGGACAAGGACAAGGACAAGGACAAGGACAAGGACAAGGACAAGGACAAGGACAAGGACAAGGACAAGGACAAGGACAAGGACAAGGACAAGGACAAGGACAAGGACAAGGACAAGGACAAGGACAAGGACAAGGACAAGGACAAGGACAAGGACAAGGACAAGGACAAGGACAAGGACAAGGACAAGGACAAGGACAAGGACAAGGACAAGGACAAGGACAAGGACAAGGACAAGGACAAGGACAAGGACAAGGACAAGGACAAGGACAAGGACAAGGACAAGGACAAGGACAAGGACAAGGACAAGGACAAGGACAAGGACAAGGACAAGGACAAGGACAAGGACAAGGACAAGGACAAGGACAAGGACAAGGACAAGGACAAGGACAAGGACAAGGACAAGGACAAGGACAAGGACAAGGACAAGGACAAGGACAAGGACAAGGACAAGGACAAGGACAAGGACAAGGACAAGGACAAGGACAAGGACAAGGACAAGGACAAGGACAAGGACAAGGACAAGGACAAGGACAAGGACAAGGACAAGGACAAGGACAAGGACAAGGACAAGGACAAGGACAAGGACAAGGACAAGGACAAGGACAAGGACAAGGACAAGGACAAGGACAAGGACAAGGACAAGGACAAGGACAAGGACAAGGACAAGGACAAGGACAAGGACAAGGACAAGGACAAGGACAAGGACAAGGACAAGGACAAGGACAAGGACAAGGACAAGGACAAGGACAAGGACAAGGACAAGGACAAGGACAAGGACAAGGACAAGGACAAGGACAAGGACAAGGACAAGGACAAGGACAAGGACAAGGACAAGGACAAGGACAAGGACAAGGACAAGGACAAGGACAAGGACAAGGACAAGGACAAGGACAAGGACAAGGACAAGGACAAGGACAAGGACAAGGACAAGGACAAGGACAAGGACAAGGACAAGGACAAGGACAAGGACAAGGACAAGGACAAGGACAAGGACAAGGACAAGGACAAGGACAAGGACAAGGACAAGGACAAGGACAAGGACAAGGACAAGGACAAGGACAAGGACAAGGACAAGGACAAGGACAAGGACAAGGACAAGGACAAGGACAAGGACAAGGACAAGGACAAGGACAAGGACAAGGACAAGGACAAGGACAAGGACAAGGACAAGGACAAGGACAAGGACAAGGACAAGGACAAGGACAAGGACAAGGACAAGGACAAGGACAAGGACAAGGACAAGGACAAGGACAAGGACAAGGACAAGGACAAGGACAAGGACAAGGACAAGGACAAGGACAAGGACAAGGACAAGGACAAGGACAAGGACAAGGACAAGGACAAGGACAAGGACAAGGACAAGGACAAGGACAAGGACAAGGACAAGGACAAGGACAAGGACAAGGACAAGGACAAGGACAAGGACAAGGACAAGGACAAGGACAAGGACAAGGACAAGGACAAGGACAAGGACAAGGACAAGGACAAGGACAAGGACAAGGACAAGGACAAGGACAAGGACAAGGACAAGGACAAGGACAAGGACAAGGACAAGTTGCTCTTGCACCCGCTCTCGCCGAGGGGAGGAGCAAGAGCGAGGAGCAAGAGCAAGTTGCTCTTGCACCCGCTCTCGCCGAGGGGAGGAGCAAGAGCGAGGAGCAAGAGCAAGTTGCTCTTGCACCCGCTCTCGCCGAGGGGAGGAGCAAGAGCGAGGAGCAAGAGCAAGTTGCTCTTGCACCCGCTCTCGCCGAGGGGAGGAGCAAGAGCGAGGAGCAAGAGCAAGTTGCTCTTGCACCCGCTCTCGCCGAGGGGAGGAGCAAGAGCGAGGAGCAAGAGCAAGTTGCTCTTGCACCCGCTCTCGCCGAGGGGAGGAGCAAGAGCGAGGAGCAAGAGCAAGTTGCTCTTGCACCCGCTCTCGCCGAGGGGAGGAGCAAGAGCGAGGAGCAAGAGCAAGTTGCTCTTGCACCCGCTCTCGCCGAGGGGAGGAGCAAGAGCGAGGAGCAAGAGCAAGTTGCTCTTGCACCCGCTCTCGCCGAGGGGAGGAGCAAGAGCGAGGAGCAAGAGCAAGTTGCTCTTGCACCCGCTCTCGCCGAGGGGAGGAGCAAGAGCGAGGAGCAAGAGCAAGTTGCTCTTGCACCCGCTCTCGCCGAGGGGAGGAGCAAGAGCGAGGAGCAAGAGCAAGTTGCTCTTGCACCCGCTCTCGCCGAGGGGAGGAGCAAGAGCGAGGAGCAAGAGCAACGTTAAAAATTAAAACAAAAGTAAAATTGTAAAAAGTAAAAATGCAAAAATTTAAATAATCAAAAATGAAATTGAAAGATTATATGAAAGGAAGGCGGTGAATGAAATTAAGCGAGGAGCAAGAGCAAGTTTTACACGCAGAATCCTAGAAATCGCCGAGGGGAGGAGCAAGAGCGAGGAGCAAGAGCAACGTTAAAAATTAAAACAAAAGTAAAATTGTAAAAAGTATAAATGCAAAAATTTAAATATTTATTGTTTATCAATGCAGCTTCAACGATGCTGGTTTTTTTCGGCTGGTAATAGGTCTGCTCAGTAATTTTCAAATATATTGTTACTAAGATGCTTATTGTGTTTTTCCTCTGGTTCCTTTGCCTCGATTCGATTACTACTATCTTACATGTGGAGCCTGTGTGCCAAACGCCAATGTACCGTACGCGAACGATATTATCACTGACACAAAGCTTCTTTTGTAGTCGCTAGGCGGCGCCACGTCACCATACTAGGCGATAATATCGAATAAATATTATCATTAAGGACACAAAAACGGGGAAACAACGGTAGTACATTGGATAATGGACAAGCGCGCAGACAATGAGGACCCAGGATCGAACCAGGTAAAAGGAAAAAAATTAAAGGACAAGGACAAGGACAAGGACAAGGACAAGGACAAGGACAAGGACAAGGACAAGGACAAGGACAAGGACAAGGACAAGGACAAGGACAAGGACAAGGACAAGGACAAGGACAAGGACAAGGACAAGGACAAGGACAAGGACAAGGACAAGGACAAGGACAAGGACAAGGACAAGGACAAGGACAAGGACAAGGACAAGGACAAGGACAAGGACAAGGACAAGGACAAGGACAAGGACAAGGACAAGGACAAGGACAAGGACAAGGACAAGGACAAGGACAAGGACAAGGACAAGGACAAGGACAAGGACAAGGACAAGGACAAGGACAAGGACAAGGACAAGGACAAGGACAAGGACAAGGACAAGGACAAGGACAAGGACAATGACAAGGACAAGGACAAGGACAAGGACAAGGACAAGGACAAGGACAAGGACAAGGACAAGGACAAGGACAAGGACAAGGACAAGGACAAGGACAAGGACAAGGACAAGGACAAGGACAAGGACAAGGACAAGGACAAGGACAAGGACAAGGACAAGGACAAGGACAAGGACACGGACAAGGACAAGGACAAGGACAAGGACAAGGACAAGGACAAGGACAAGGACAAGGACAAGGACAAGGACAAGGACAAGGACAAGGACAAGGACAAGGACAAGGACAAGGACAAGGACAAGGACAAGGACAAGGACAAGGACAAGGACAAGGACAAGGACAAGGACAAGGACAAGGACAAGGACAAGGACAAGGACAAGGACAAGGACAAGGACAAGGACAAGGACAAGGACAAGGACAAGGACAAGGACAAGGACAAGGACAAGGACAAGGACAAGGACAAGGACAAGGACAAGGACAAGGACAAGGACAAGGACAAGGACAAGGACAAGGACAAGGACAAGGACAAGGACAAGGACAAGGACAAGGACAAGGACAAGGACAAGGACAAGGACAAGGACAAGGACAAGGACAAGGACAAGGACAAGGACAAGGACAAGGACAAGGACAAGGACAAGGACAAGGACAAGGACAAGGACAAGGACATGGACATGGACAAGGACAAGGACAAGGACAAGGACAAGGACAAGGACAAGGACAAGGACAAGGACAAGGACAAGGACAAGGACAAGGACAAGGACAAGGACAAGGACAAGGACAAGGACAAGGACAAGGACAAGGACAAGGACAAGGACAAGGACAAGGCGCTCTCGCCGAGGGGAGGAGCAAGAGCGAGGAGCAAGAGCAAGTTGCTCTTGCACCCGCTCTCGCCGAGGGGAGGAGCAAGAGCGAGGAGCAAGAGCAAGTTGCTCTTGCACCCGCTCTCGCCGAGGGGAGGAGCAAGAGCGAGGAGCAAGAGCAAGTTGCTCTTGCACCCGCTCTCGCCGAGGGGAGGAGCAAGAGCGAGGAGCAAGAGCAAGTTGCTCTTGCACCCGCTCTCGCCGAGGGGAGGAGCAAGAGCGAGGAGCAAGAGCAAGTTGCTCTTGCACCCGCTCTCGCCGAGGGGAGGAGCAAGAGCGAGGAGCAAGAGCAAGTTGCTCTTGCACCCGCTCTCGCCGAGGGGAGGAGCAAGAGCGAGGAGCAAGAGCAAGTTGCTCTTGCACCCGCTCTCGCCGAGGGGAGGAGCAAGAGCGAGGAGCAAGAGCAAGTTGCTCTTGCACCCGCTCTCGCCGAGGGGAGGAGCAAGAGCGAGGAGCAAGAGCAACGTTAAAAATTAAAACAAAAGTAAAATTGTAAAAAGTAAAAATGCAAAAATTTAAATAATCAAAAATGAAATTGAAAGATTATATGAAAGGAAGGCGGTGAATGAAATTAAGCGAGGAGCAAGAGCAAGTTTTACACGCAGAATCCTAGAAATCGCCGAGGGGAGGAGCAAGAGCGAGGAGCAAGAGCAACGTTAAAAATTAAAACAAAAGTAAAATTGTAAAAAGTATAAATGCAAAAATTTAAATATTTATTGTTTATCAATGCAGCTTCAACGATGCTGGTTTTTTTCGGCTGGTAATAGGTCTGCTCAGTAATTTTCAAATATATTGTTACTAAGATGCTTATTGTGTTTTTCCTCTGGTTCCTTTGCCTCGATTCGATTACTACTATCTTACATGTGGAGCCTGTGTGCCAAACGCCAATGTACCGTACGCGAACGATATTATCACTGACACAAAGCTTCTTTTGTAGTCGCTAGGCGGCGCCACGTCACCATACTAGGCGATAATATCGAATAAATATTATCATTAAGGACACAAAAACGGGGAAACAACGGTAGTACATTGGATAATGGACAAGCGCGCAGACAATGAGGACAAGGACAAGGACAAGGACAAGGACAAGGACAAGGACAAGGACAAGGACAAGAACAAGGACAAGGACAAGGACAAGGACAAGGACAAGGACAAGGACAAGGACAAGGACAAGGACAAGGACAAGGACAAGGGACAAGGACAAGGACAAGGACAAGGACAAGGACAAGGACAAGGACAAGGACAAGGACAAGGACAAGGACAAGGACAAGGCCAAGGACAAGGACAAGGACAAGGACAAGGACAAGGACAAGGACAAGGACAAGGACAAGGACAAGGACAAGGACAAGGACAAGGACAAGGACAAGGACAAGGACAAGGACAAGGACAAGGACAAGGACAAGGACAAGGACAAGGACAAGGACAAGGACAAGGACAAGGACAAGGACAAGGACAAGGACAAGGACAAGGACAAGGACAAGGACAAGGACAAGGACAAGGACAAGGACAAGGACAAGGACAAGGACAAGGACAAGGACAAGGACAAGGACAAGGACAAGGACAAGGACAAGGACAAGGACAAGGACAAGGACAAGGACAAGGACAAGGACAAGGACAAGGACAAGGACAAGGACAAGGACAAGGACAAGGACAAGGACAAGGACAAGGACAAGGACAAGGACAAGGACAAGGACAAGGACAAGGACAAGGACAAGGACAAGGACAAGGACAAGGACAAGGCGCTCTCGCCGAGGGGAGGAGCAAGAGCGAGGAGCAAGAGCAAGTTGCTCTTGCACCCGCTCTCGCCGAGGGGAGGAGCAAGAGCGAGGAGCAAGAGCAAGTTGCTCTTGCACCCGCTCTCGCCGAGGGGAGGAGCAAGAGCGAGGAGCAAGAGCAAGTTGCTCTTGCACCCGCTCTCGCCGAGGGGAGGAGCAAGAGCGAGGAGCAAGAGCAAGTTGCTCTTGCACCCGCTCTCGCCGAGGGGAGGAGCAAGAGCGAGGAGCAAGAGCAAGTTGCTCTTGCACCCGCTCTCGCCGAGGGGAGGAGCAAGAGCGAGGAGCAAGAGCAAGTTGCTCTTGCACCCGCTCTCGCCGAGGGGAGGAGCAAGAGCGAGGAGCAAGAGCAAGTTGCTCTTGCACCCGCTCTCGCCGAGGGGAGGAGCAAGAGCGAGGAGCAAGAGCAAGTTGCTCTTGCACCCGCTCTCGCCGAGGGGAGGAGCAAGAGCGAGGAGCAAGAGCAAGTTGCTCTTGCACCCGCTCTCGCCGAGGGGAGGAGCAAGAGCGAGGAGCAAGAGCAAGTTGCTCTTGCACCCGCTCTCGCCGAGGGGAGGAGCAAGAGCGAGGAGCAAGAGCAAGTTGCTCTTGCACCCGCTCTCGCCGAGGGGAGGAGCAAGAGCGAGGAGCAAGAGCAAGTTGCTCTTGCACCCGCTCTCGCCGAGGGGAGGAGCAAGAGCGAGGAGCAAGAGCAAGTTGCTCTTGCACCCGCTCTCGCCGAGGGGAGGAGCAAGAGCGAGGAGCAAGAGCAAGTTGCTCTTGCACCCGCTCTCGCCGAGGGGAGGAGCAAGAGCGAGGAGCAAGAGCAAGTTGCTCTTGCACCCGCTCTCGCCGAGGGGAGGAGCAAGAGCGAGGAGCAAGAGCAAGTTGCTCTTGCACCCGCTCTCGCCGAGGGGAGGAGCAAGAGCGAGGAGCAAGAGCAAGTTGCTCTTGCACCCGCTCTCGCCGAGGGGAGGAGCAAGAGCGAGGAGCAAGAGCAAGTTGCTCTTGCACCCGCTCTCGCCGAGGGGAGGAGCAAGAGCGAGGAGCAAGAGCAAGTTGCTCTTGCACCCGCTCTCGCCGAGGGGAGGAGCAAGAGCGAGGAGCAAGAGCAACGTTAAAAATTAAAACAAAAGTAAAATTGTAAAAAGTAAAAATGCAAAAATTTAAATAATCAAAAATGAAATTGAAAGATTATATGAAAGGAAGGCGGTGAATGAAATTAAGCGAGGAGCAAGAGCAAGTTTTACACGCAGAATCCTAGAAATCGCCGAGGGGAGGAGCAAGAGCGAGGAGCAAGAGCAACGTTAAAAATTAAAACAAAAGTAAAATTGTAAAAAGTAAAAATGCAAAAATTTAAATATTTATTGTTTATCAATGCAGCTTCAACGATGCTGGTTTTTTTCGGCTGGTAATAGGTCTGCTCAGTAATTTTCAAATATATTGTTACTAAGATGCTTATTGTGTTTTTCCTCTGGTTCCTTTGCCTCGATTCGATTACTACTATCTTACATGTGGAGCCTGTGTGCCAAACGCCAATGTACCGTACGCGAACGATATTATCACTGACACAAAGCTTCTTTTGTAGTCGCTAGGCGGCGCCACGTCACCATACTAGGCGATAATATCGAATAAATATTATCATTAAGGACACAAAAACGGGGAAACAACGGTAGTACATTGGATAATGGACAAGCACGCAGACAATGAGGACAAGGACAAGGACAAGGACAAGGACAAGGACAAGGACAAGGACAAGGACAAGGACAAGGACAAGGACAAGGACAAGGACAAGGACAAGGACAAGGACAAGGACAAGGACAAGGACAAGGACAAGGACAAGGACAAGGACAAGGACAAGGACAAGGACAAGGACAAGGACAAGGACAAGGACAAGGACAAGGACAAGGACAAGGACAAGGACAAGGACAAGGACAAGGACAAGGACAAGGACAAGGACAAGGACAAGGACAAGGACAAGGACAAGGACAAGGACAAGGACAAGGACAAGGACAAGGACAAGGACAAGGACAAGGACAAGGACAAGGACAAGGACAAGGACAAGGACAAGGACAAGGACAAGGACAAGGACAAGGACAAGGACAAGGACAAGGACAAGGACAAGGACAAGGACAAGGACAAGGACAAGGACAAGGACAAGGACAAGGACAAGGACAAGGACAAGGACAAGGACAAGGACAAGGACAAGGACAAGGACAAGGACAAGGACAAGGACAAGGACAAGGACAAGGACAAGGACAAGGACAAGGACAAGGACAAGGACAAGGACAAGGACAAGGACAAGGACAAGGACAAGGACAAGGACAAGGACAAGGACAAGGACAAGGACAAGGACAAGGACAAGGACAAGGACAAGGACAAGGACAAGGACAAGGACAAGGACAAGGACAAGGACAAGGACAAGGACAAGGACAAGGACAAGGACAAGGACAAGGACAAGGACAAGGACAAGGACAAGGACAAGGACAAGGACAAGGACAAGGACAAGGACAAGGACAAGGACAAGGACAAGGACAAGGACAAGGACAAGGACAAGGACAAGGACAAGGACAAGGACAAGGACAAGGACAAGGACAAGGACAAGGACAAGGACAAGGACAAGGACAAGGACAAGGACAAGGACAAGGACAAGGACAAGGACAAGGACAAGGACAAGGACAAGGACAAGGACAAGGACAAGGACAAGGACAAGGACAAGGACAAGGACAAGGACAAGGACAAGGACAAGGACAAGGACAAGGACAAGGACAAGGACAAGGACAAGGACAAGGACAAGGACAAGGACAAGGACAAGGACAAGGACAAGGACAAGGACAAGGACAAGGACAAGGACAAGGACAAGGACAAGGACAAGGACAAGGACAAGGACAAGGACAAGGACAAGGACAAGGACAAGGACAAGGACAAGGACAAGGACAAGGACAAGGACAAGGACAAGGACAAGGACAAGGACAAGGACAAGGACAAGGACAAGGACAAGGACAAGGACAAGGACAAGGACAAGGACAAGGACAAGGACAAGGACAAGGACAAGGACAAGGACAAGGACAAGGACAAGGACAAGGACAAGGACAAGGACAAGGACAAGGACAAGGACAAGGACAAGGACAAGGACAAGGACAAGGACAAGGACAAGGACAAGGACAAGGACAAGGACAAGGACAAGGACAAGGACAAGGACAAGGACAAGGACAAGGACAAGGACAAGGACAAGGACAAGGACAAGGACAAGGACAAGGACAAGGACAAGGACAAGGACAAGGACAAGGACAAGGACAAGGACAAGGACAAGGACAAGGACAAGGACAAGGACAAGGACAAGGACAAGGACAAGGACAAGGACAAGGACAAGGACAAGGACAAGGACAAGGACAAGGACAAGGACAAGGACAAGGACAAGGACAAGGACAAGGACAAGGACAAGGACAAGGACAAGGACAAGGACAAGGACAAGGACAAGGACAAGGACAAGGACAAGGACAAGGACAAGGACAAGGACAAGGACAAGGACAAGGACAAGGACAAGGACAAGGACAAGGACAAGGACAAGGACAAGGACAAGGACAAGGACAAGGACAAGGACAAGGACAAGGACAAGGACAAGGACAAGGACAAGGACAAGGACAAGGACAAGGACAAGGACAAGGACAAGGACAAGGACAAGGACAAGGACAAGGACAAGGACAAGGACAAGGACAAGGACAAGGACAAGGACAAGGACAAGGACAAGGACAAGGACAAGGACAAGGACAAGGACAAGGACAAGGACAAGGACAAGGACAAGGACAAGGACAAGGACAAGGACAAGGACAAGGACAAGGACAAGGACAAGGACAAGGACAAGGACAAGGACAAGGACAAGGACAAGGACAAGGACAAGGACAAGGACAAGGACAAGGACAAGGACAAGGACAAGGACAAGGACAAGGACAAGGACAAGGACAAGGACAAGGACAAGGACAAGGACAAGGACAAGGACAAGGACAAGGACAAGGACAAGGACAAGGACAAGGACAAGGACAAGGACAAGGACAAGGACAAGGACAAGGACAAGGACAAGGACAAGGACAAGGACAAGGACAAGGACAAGGACAAGGACAAGGACAAGGACAAGGACAAGGACAAGGACAAGGACAAGGACAAGGACAAGGACAAGGACAAGGACAAGGACAAGGACAAGGACAAGGACAAGGACAAGGACAAGGACAAGGACAAGGACAAGGACAAGGACAAGGACAAGGACAAGGACAAGGACAAGGACAAGGACAAGGACAAGGACAAGGACAAGGACAAGGACAAGGACAAGGACAAGGACAAGGACAAGGACAAGGCGCTCTCGCCGAGGGGAGGAGCAAGAGCGAGGAGCAAGAGCAAGTTGCTCTTGCACCCGCTCTCGCCGAGGGGAGGAGCAAGAGCGAGGAGCAAGAGCAAGTTGCTCTTGCACCCGCTCTCGCCGAGGGGAGGAGCAAGAGCGAGGAGCAAGAGCAAGTTGCTCTTGCACCCGCTCTCGCCGAGGGGAGGAGCAAGAGCGAGGAGCAAGAGCAAGTTGCTCTTGCACCCGCTCTCGCCGAGGGGAGGAGCAAGAGCGAGGAGCAAGAGCAAGTTGCTCTTGCACCCGCTCTCGCCGAGGGGAGGAGCAAGAGCGAGGAGCAAGAGCAAGTTGCTCTTGCACCCGCTCTCGCCGAGGGGAGGAGCAAGAGCGAGGAGCAAGAGCAACGTTAAAAATTAAAACAAAAGTAAAATTGTAAAAAGTAAAAATGCAAAAATTTAAATAATCAAAAATGAAATTGAAAGATTATATGAAAGGAAGGCGGTGAATGAAATTAAGCGAGGAGCAAGAGCAAGTTTTACACGCAGAATCCTAGAAATCGCCGAGGGGAGGAGCAAGAGCGAGGAGCAAGAGCAACGTTAAAAATTAAAACAAAAGTAAAATTGTAAAAAGTATAAATGCAAAAATTTAAATATTTATTGTTTATCAATGCAGCTTCAACGATGCTGGTTTTTTTCGGCTGGTAATAGGTCTGCTCAGTAATTTTCAAATATATAGTTACTAAGATGCTTATTGTGTTTTTCCTCTGGTTCCTTTGCCTCGATTCGATTACTACTATCTTACATGTGGAGCCTGTGTGCCAAACGCCAATGTACCGTACGCGAACGATATTATCACTGACACAAAGCTTCTTTTGTAGTCGCTAGGCGGCGCCACGTCACCATACTAGGCCATAATATCGAATAAATATTATCATTAAGGACACAAAAACGGGGAAACAACGGTAGTACATTGGATAATGGACAAGCGCGCAGACAATGAGGACAAGGACAAGGACAAGGACAAGGACAAGGACAAGGACAAGGACAAGGACAAGGACAAGGACAAGGACAAGGACAAGGACAAGGACAAGGACAAGGACAAGGACAAGGACAAGGACAAGGACAAGGACAAGGACAAGGACAAGGACAAGGACAAGGACAAGGACAAGGACAAGGACAAGGACAAGGACAAGGACAAGGACAAGGACAAGGACAAGGACAAGGACAAGGACAAGGACAAGGACAAGGACAAGGACAAGGACAAGGACAAGGACAAGGACAAGGACAAGGACAAGGACAAGGACAAGGACAAGGACAAGGACAAGGACAAGGACAAGGACAAGGACAAGGACAAGGACAAGGACAAGGACAAGGACAAGGACAAGGACAAGGACAAGGACAAGGACAAGGACAAGGACAAGGACAAGGACAAGGACAAGGACAAGGACAAGGACAAGGACAAGGACAAGGACAAGGACAAGGACAAGGACAAGGACAAGGACAAGGACAAGGACAAGGACAAGGACAAGGACAAGGACAAGGACAAGGACAAGGACAAGGACAAGGACAAGGACAAGGACAAGGACAAGGACAAGGACAAGGACAAGGACAAGGACAAGGACAAGGACAAGGACAAGGACAAGGACAAGGACAAGGACAAGGACAAGGACAAGGACAAGGACAAGGACAAGGACAAGGACAAGGACAAGGACAAGGACAAGGACAAGGACAAGGACAAGGACAAGGACAAGGACAAGGACAAGGACAAGGACAAGGACAAGGACAAGGACAAGGACAAGGACAAGGACAAGGACAAGGACAAGGACAAGGACAAGGACAAGGACAAGGACAAGGACAAGGACAAGGACAAGGACAAGGACAAGGACAAGGACAAGGACAAGGACAAGGACAAGGACAAGGACAAGGACAAGGACAAGGACAAGGACAAGGACAAGGACAAGGACAAGGACAAGGACAAGGACAAGGACAAGGACAAGGACAAGGACAAGGACAAGGACAAGGACAAGGACAAGGACAAGGACAAGGACAAGGACAAGGACAAGGACAAGGACAAGGACAAGGACAAGGACAAGGACAAGGACAAGGACAAGGACAAGGACAAGGACAAGGACAAGGACAAGGACAAGGACAAGGACAAGGACAAGGACAAGGACAAGGACAAGGACAAGGACAAGGACAAGGACAAGGACAAGGACAAGGACAAGGACAAGGACAAGGACAAGGACAAGGACAAGGACAAGGACAAGGACAAGGACAAGGACAAGGACAAGGACAAGGACAAGGACAAGGACAAGGACAAGGACAAGGACAAGGACAAGGCGCTCTCGCCGAGGGGAGGAGCAAGAGCGAGGAGCAAGAGCAAGTTGCTCTTGCACCCGCTCTCGCCGAGGGGAGGAGCAAGAGCGAGGAGCAAGAGCAAGTTGCTCTTGCACCCGCTCTCGCCGAGGGGAGGAGCAAGAGCGAGGAGCAAGAGCAAGTTGCTCTTGCACCCGCTCTCGCCGAGGGGAGGAGCAAGAGCGAGGAGCAAGAGCAAGTTGCTCTTGCACCCGCTCTCGCCGAGGGGAGGAGCAAGAGCGAGGAGCAAGAGCAAGTTGCTCTTGCACCCGCTCTCGCCGAGGGGAGGAGCAAGAGCGAGGAGCAAGAGCAAGTTGCTCTTGCACCCGCTCTCGCCGAGGGGAGGAGCAAGAGCGAGGAGCAAGAGCAAGTTGCTCTTGCACCCGCTCTCGCCGAGGGGAGGAGCAAGAGCGAGGAGCAAGAGCAAGTTGCTCTTGCACCCGCTCTCGCCGAGGGGAGGAGCAAGAGCGAGGAGCAAGAGCAAGTTGCTCTTGCACCCGCTCTCGCCGAGGGGAGGAGCAAGAGCGAGGAGCAAGAGCAAGTTGCTCTTGCACCCGCTCTCGCCGAGGGGAGGAGCAAGAGCGAGGAGCAAGAGCAACGTTAAAAATTAAAACAAAAGTAAAATTGTAAAAAGTAAAAATGCAAAAATTTAAATAATCAAAAATGAAATTGAAAGATTATATGAAAGGAAGGCGGTGAATGAAATTAAGCGAGGAGCAAGAGCAAGTTTTACACGCAGAATCCTAGAAATCGCCGAGGGGAGGAGCAAGAGCGAGGAGCAAGAGCAACGTTAAAAATTAAAACAAAAGTAAAATTGTAAAAAGTAAAAATGCAAAAATTTAAATATTTATTGTTTATCAATGCAGCTTCAACGATGCTGGTTTTTTTCGGCTGGTAATAGGTCTGCTCAGTAATTTTCAAATATATTGTTACTAAGATGCTTATTGTGTTTTTCCTCTGGTTCCTTTGCCTCGATTCGATTACTACTATCTTACATGTGGAGCCTGTGTGCCAAACGCCAATGTACCGTACGCGAACGATATTATCACTGACACAAAGCTTCTTTTGTAGTCGCTAGGCGGCGCCACGTCACCATACTAGGCGATAATATCGAATAAATATTATCATTAAGGACACAAAAACGGGGAAACAACGGTAGTACATTGGATAATGGACAAGCGCGCAGACAATGAGGACAAGGACAAGGACAAGGACAAGGACAAGGACAAGGACAAGGACAAGGACAAGGACAAGGACAAGGACAAGGACAAGGACAAGGACAAGGACAAGGACAAGGACAAGGACAAGGACAAGGACAAGGACAAGGACAAGGACAAGGACAAGGACAAGGACAAGGACAAGGACAAGGACAAGGACAAGGACAAGGACAAGGACAAGGACAAGGACAAGGACAAGGACAAGGACAAGGACAAGGACAAGGACAAGGACAAGGACAAGGACAAGGACAAGGACAAGGACAAGGACAAGGACAAGGACAAGGACAAGGACAAGGACAAGGACAAGGACAAGGACAAGGACAAGGACAAGGACAAGGACAAGGACAAGGACAAGGACAAGGACAAGGACAAGGACAAGGACAAGGACAAGGACAAGGACAAGGACAAGGACAAGGACAAGGACAAGGACAAGGACAAGGACAAGGACAAGGACAAGGACAAGGACAAGGACAAGGACAAGGACAAGGACAAGGACAAGGACAAGGACAAGGACAAGGACAAGGACAAGGACAAGGACAAGGACAAGGACAAGGACAAGGACAAGGACAAGGACAAGGACAAGGACAAGGACAAGGACAAGGACAAGGACAAGGACAAGGACAAGGACAAGGACAAGGACAAGGACAAGGACAAGGACAAGGACAAGGACAAGGACAAGGACAAGGACAAGGACAAGGACAAGGACAAGGACAAGGACAAGGACAAGGACAAGGACAAGGACAAGGACAAGGACAAGGACAAGGACAAGGACAAGGACAAGGACAAGGACAAGGACAAGGACAAGGACAAGGACAAGGACAAGGACAAGGACAAGGACAAGGACAAGGACAAGGACAAGGACAAGGACAAGGACAAGGACAAGGACAAGGACAAGGACAAGGACAAGGACAAGGACAAGGACAAGGACAAGGACAAGGACAAGGACAAGGACAAGGACAAGGACAAGGACAAGGACAAGGACAAGGACAAGGACAAGGACAAGGACAAGGACAAGGACAAGGACAAGGACAAGGACAAGGACAAGGACAAGGACAAGGACAAGGACAAGGACAAGGACAAGGACAAGGACAAGGACAAGGACAAGGACAAGGACAAGGACAAGGACAAGGACAAGGACAAGGACAAGGACAAGGACAAGGACAAGGACAAGGACAAGGACAAGGACAAGGACAAGGACAAGGACAAGGACAAGGACAAGGACAAGGACAAGGACAAGGACAAGGACAAGGACAAGGACAAGGACAAGGACAAGGACAAGGACAAGGACAAGGACAAGGACAAGGACAAGGACAAGGACAAGGACAAGGACAAGGACAAGGACAAGGACAAGGACAAGGACAAGGACAAGGACAAGGACAAGGACAAGGACAAGGACAAGGACAAGGACAAGGACAAGGACAAGGACAAGGACAAGGACAAGGACAAGGACAAGGACAAGGACAAGGACAAGGACAAGGACAAGGACAAGGACAAGGACAAGGACAAGGACAAGGACAAGGACAAGGACAAGGACAAGGACAAGGACAAGGACAAGGACAAGGACAAGGACAAGGACAAGGACAAGGACAAGGACAAGGACAAGGACAAGGACAAGGACAAGGACAAGGACAAGGACAAGGACAAGGACAAGGACAAGGACAAGGACAAGGACAAGGACAAGGACAAGGACAAGGACAAGGACAAGGACAAGGACAAGGACAAGGACAAGGACAAGGACAAGGACAAGGACAAGGACAAGGACAAGGACAAGGACAAGGACAAGGACAAGGACAAGGACAAGGACAAGGACAAGGACAAGGACAAGGACAAGGACAAGGACAAGGACAAGGACAAGGACAAGGACAAGGACAAGGACAAGGACAAGGACAAGGACAAGGACAAGGACAAGGACAAGGACAAGGACAAGGACAAGGACAAGGACAAGGACAAGGACAAGGACAAGGACAAGGACAAGGACAAGGACAAGGACAAGGACAAGGACAAGGACAAGGACAAGGACAAGGACAAGGACAAGGACAAGGACAAGGACAAGGACAAGGACAAGGACAAGGACAAGGACAAGGACAAGGACAAGGACAAGGACAAGGACAAGGACAAGGACAAGGACAAGGACAAGGACAAGGACAAGGACAAGGACAAGGACAAGGACAAGGACAAGGACAAGGACAAGGACAAGGACAAGGACAAGGACAAGGACAAGGACAAGGACAAGGACAAGGACAAGGACAAGGACAAGGACAAGGACAAGGACAAGGACAAGGACAAGGACAAGGACAAGGACAAGGACAAGGACAAGGACAAGGACAAGGACAAGGACAAGGACAAGGACAAGGACAAGGACAAGGACAAGGACAAGGACAAGGACAAGGACAAGGACAAGGACAAGGACAAGGACAAGGACAAGGACAAGGACAAGGACAAGGACAAGGACAAGGACAAGGACAAGGACAAGGACAAGGACAAGGACAAGGACAAGGACAAGGACAAGGACAAGGACAAGGACAAGGACAAGGACAAGGACAAGGACAAGGACAAGGACAAGGACAAGGACAAGGACAAGGACAAGGACAAGGACAAGGACAAGGACAAGGACAAGGACAAGGACAAGGACAAGGACAAGGACAAGGACAAGGACAAGGACAAGGACAAGGACAAGGACAAGGACAAGGACAAGGACAAGGACAAGGACAAGGACAAGGACAAGGACAAGGACAAGGACAAGGACAAGGACAAGGACAAGGACAAGGACAAGGACAAGGACAAGGACAAGGACAAGGACAAGGACAAGGACAAGGACAAGGACAAGGACAAGGACAAGGACAAGGACAAGGACAAGGACAAGGACAAGGACAAGGACAAGGACAAGGACAAGGACAAGGACAAGGACAAGGACAAGGACAAGGACAAGGACAAGGACAAGGACAAGGACAAGGACAAGGACAAGGACAAGGACAAGGACAAGGACAAGGACAAGGACAAGGACAAGGACAAGGACAAGGACAAGGACAAGGACAAGGACAAGGACAAGGACAAGGACAAGGACAAGGACAAGGACAAGGACAAGGACAAGGACAAGGACAAGGACAAGGACAAGGACAAGGACAAGGACAAGGACAAGGACAAGGACAAGGACAAGGACAAGGACAAGGACAAGGACAAGGACAAGGACAAGGACAAGGACAAGGACAAGGACAAGGACAAGGACAAGGACAAGGACAAGGACAAGGACAAGGACAAGGACAAGGACAAGGACAAGGACAAGGACAAGGACAAGGACAAGGACAAGGACAAGGACAAGGACAAGGACAAGGACAAGGACAAGGACAAGGACAAGGACAAGGACAAGGACAAGGACAAGGACAAGGACAAGGACAAGGACAAGGACAAGGACAAGGACAAGGACAAGGACAAGGACAAGGACAAGGACAAGGACAAGGACAAGGACAAGGACAAGGACAAGGACAAGGACAAGGACAAGGCGCTCTCGCCGAGGGGAGGAGCAAGAGCGAGGAGCAAGAGCAAGTTGCTCTTGCACCCGCTCTCGCCGAGGGGAGGAGCAAGAGCGAGGAGCAAGAGCAAGTTGCTCTTGCACCCGCTCTCGCCGAGGGGAGGAGCAAGAGCGAGGAGCAAGAGCAAGTTGCTCTTGCACCCGCTCTCGCCGAGGGGAGGAGCAAGAGCGAGGAGCAAGAGCAAGTTGCTCTTGCACCCGCTCTCGCCGAGGGGAGGAGCAAGAGCGAGGAGCAAGAGCAAGTTGCTCTTGCACCCGCTCTCGCCGAGGGGAGGAGCAAGAGCGAGGAGCAAGAGCAAGTTGCTCTTGCACCCGCTCTCGCCGAGGGGAGGAGCAAGAGCGAGGAGCAAGAGCAAGTTGCTCTTGCACCCGCTCTCGCCGAGGGGAGGAGCAAGAGCGAGGAGCAAGAGCAAGTTGCTCTTGCACCCGCTCTCGCCGAGGGGAGGAGCAAGAGCGAGGAGCAAGAGCAAGTTGCTCTTGCACCCGCTCTCGCCGAGGGGAGGAGCAAGAGCGAGGAGCAAGAGCAAGTTGCTCTTGCACCCGCTCTCGCCGAGGGGAGGAGCAAGAGCGAGGAGCAAGAGCAAGTTGCTCTTGCACCCGCTCTCGCCGAGGGGAGGAGCAAGAGCGAGGAGCAAGAGCAAGTTGCTCTTGCACCCGCTCTCGCCGAGGGGAGGAGCAAGAGCGAGGAGCAAGAGCAAGTTGCTCTTGCACCCGCTCTCGCCGAGGGGAGGAGCAAGAGCGAGGAGCAAGAGCAAGTTGCTCTTGCACCCGCTCTCGCCGAGGGGAGGAGCAAGAGCGAGGAGCAAGAGCAAGTTGCTCTTGCACCCGCTCTCGCCGAGGGGAGGAGCAAGAGCGAGGAGCAAGAGCAAGTTGCTCTTGCACCCGCTCTCGCCGAGGGGAGGAGCAAGAGCGAGGAGCAAGAGCAAGTTGCTCTTGCACCCGCTCTCGCCGAGGGGAGGAGCAAGAGCGAGGAGCAAGAGCAAGTTGCTCTTGCACCCGCTCTCGCCGAGGGGAGGAGCAAGAGCGAGGAGCAAGAGCAAGTTGCTCTTGCACCCGCTCTCGCCGAGGGGAGGAGCAAGAGCGAGGAGCAAGAGCAAGTTGCTCTTGCACCCGCTCTCGCCGAGGGGAGGAGCAAGAGCGAGGAGCAAGAGCAAGTTGCTCTTGCACCCGCTCTCGCCGAGGGGAGGAGCAAGAGCGAGGAGCAAGAGCAAGTTGCTCTTGCACCCGCTCTCGCCGAGGGGAGGAGCAAGAGCGAGGAGCAAGAGCAAGTTGCTCTTGCACCCGCTCTCGCCGAGGGGAGGAGCAAGAGCGAGGAGCAAGAGCAAGTTGCTCTTGCACCCGCTCTCGCCGAGGGGAGGAGCAAGAGCGAGGAGCAAGAGCAAGTTGCTCTTGCACCCGCTCTCGCCGAGGGGAGGAGCAAGAGCGAGGAGCAAGAGCAAGTTGCTCTTGCACCCGCTCTCGCCGAGGGGAGGAGCAAGAGCGAGGAGCAAGAGCAAGTTGCTCTTGCACCCGCTCTCGCCGAGGGGAGGAGCAAGAGCGAGGAGCAAGAGCAAGTTGCTCTTGCACCCGCTCTCGCCGAGGGGAGGAGCAAGAGCGAGGAGCAAGAGCAAGTTGCTCTTGCACCCGCTCTCGCCGAGGGGAGGAGCAAGAGCGAGGAGCAAGAGCAAGTTGCTCTTGCACCCGCTCTCGCCGAGGGGAGGAGCAAGAGCGAGGAGCAAGAGCAAGTTGCTCTTGCACCCGCTCTCGCCGAGGGGAGGAGCAAGAGCGAGGAGCAAGAGCAAGTTGCTCTTGCACCCGCTCTCGCCGAGGGGAGGAGCAAGAGCGAGGAGCAAGAGCAAGTTGCTCTTGCACCCGCTCTCGCCGAGGGGAGGAGCAAGAGCGAGGAGCAAGAGCAAGTTGCTCTTGCACCCGCTCTCGCCGAGGGGAGGAGCAAGAGCGAGGAGCAAGAGCAAGTTGCTCTTGCACCCGCTCTCGCCGAGGGGAGGAGCAAGAGCGAGGAGCAAGAGCAAGTTGCTCTTGCACCCGCTCTCGCCGAGGGGAGGAGCAAGAGCGAGGAGCAAGAGCAAGTTGCTCTTGCACCCGCTCTCGCCGAGGGGAGGAGCAAGAGCGAGGAGCAAGAGCAAGTTGCTCTTGCACCCGCTCTCGCCGAGGGGAGGAGCAAGAGCGAGGAGCAAGAGCAAGTTGCTCTTGCACCCGCTCTCGCCGAGGGGAGGAGCAAGAGCGAGGAGCAAGAGCAAGTTGCTCTTGCACCCGCTCTCGCCGAGGGGAGGAGCAAGAGCGAGGAGCAAGAGCAAGTTGCTCTTGCACCCGCTCTCGCCGAGGGGAGGAGCAAGAGCGAGGAGCAAGAGCAAGTTGCTCTTGCACCCGCTCTCGCCGAGGGGAGGAGCAAGAGCGAGGAGCAAGAGCAAGTTGCTCTTGCACCCGCTCTCGCCGAGGGGAGGAGCAAGAGCGAGGAGCAAGAGCAAGTTGCTCTTGCACCCGCTCTCGCCGAGGGGAGGAGCAAGAGCGAGGAGCAAGAGCAAGTTGCTCTTGCACCCGCTCTCGCCGAGGGGAGGAGCAAGAGCGAGGAGCAAGAGCAAGTTGCTCTTGCACCCGCTCTCGCCGAGGGGAGGAGCAAGAGCGAGGAGCAAGAGCAAGTTGCTCTTGCACCCGCTCTCGCCGAGGGGAGGAGCAAGAGCGAGGAGCAAGAGCAAGTTGCTCTTGCACCCGCTCTCGCCGAGGGGAGGAGCAAGAGCGAGGAGCAAGAGCAAGTTGCTCTTGCACCCGCTCTCGCCGAGGGGAGGAGCAAGAGCGAGGAGCAAGAGCAAGTTGCTCTTGCACCCGCTCTCGCCGAGGGGAGGAGCAAGAGCGAGGAGCAAGAGCAAGTTGCTCTTGCACCCGCTCTCGCCGAGGGGAGGAGCAAGAGCGAGGAGCAAGAGCAAGTTGCTCTTGCACCCGCTCTCGCCGAGGGGAGGAGCAAGAGCGAGGAGCAAGAGCAAGTTGCTCTTGCACCCGCTCTCGCCGAGGGGAGGAGCAAGAGCGAGGAGCAAGAGCAAGTTGCTCTTGCACCCGCTCTCGCCGAGGGGAGGAGCAAGAGCGAGGAGCAAGAGCAACGTTAAAAATTAAAACAAAAGTAAAATTGTAAAAAGTAAAAAGGCAAAAATTTAAATAATCAAAAAAGGAAATTGAAAAATTATATGAAAGGAATGCGGTGAGCAAGAGCAAGTTTTACACGCAGAATCCGAGAAAATAAAGGCGCTAATTTTATACGCCGAAACAGAGAAATTGAGGGCGCTAATTTTATACGCCGAAACCGAGAAAATTAAGGCGCTAATTTTATACGACCAACACACACACACACATGTGCGCGGGCGAACACGTGTGTGTGTGTGTGTGTCTCGTCTGCTTAGGGTGCGACGGGTAGAGCCTGTGTGCCAAACGCCATTGTACCGTACGCGAACGATATTATCACTGACACAAAGCTTCTTTTGTAGTCGCTAGGCGGCGCCGCATCACGAGGGGCGGAGACGCAAGGGACCCAGGTTCGAATCGCAACAACAACAACAACAACAACAACAACAACAACAATCTCCTCTCTCGCCGAGGGGAAGAGCAAGAGCGAGGAGCAAGAGCAAGTTGCTCTTGCACCCGCTCTCGCCGAGGGGAGGAGCAAGAGCGAGGAGCAAGAGCAAGTTGAAAGATTATATGAAAGGAAGGCGGTGAATGAAATTAAGCGAGGAGCAAGAGCAATTTTTACACGCAGAATCCTAGAAAATGAGGGCGCTAATTTTTCACGCCGAAACAGAGATTTTAAGGGCGCTAATTTTTCACGCCGAAACAGAGAATTTGGGGGCGCTAATTTTATACGCCGAAACCGAGAAAATGAAGGCGCTAATTTTATACGATTAAACTGAGGAAACAACAACAACAGCAACAGCAACAACAGCAACAACAACAATCTTCTAAGCGTCGTAAATTATTCGCTCGTTCCAGTATTTTTTTCATCAATCCAACTTCTAGTTAGGCAGGAATAAGTTCGTGTCATCATTCCTGCTTTTATTTTGGCAACAATTATTTTTCATCAATACAACTTCTATTCAATTAAAATTTATTGTTTATCAATGCAGCTTCAACGATGCTGGTTTTTTTCGGCTAGTAATAGGTCTGCTCAGTAATTTTCAAATATATAGTTACCAAGATGCTTATTGTGTTTTTCCTCTGGTTCCTTTGCCTCGATTCGATTACTACTATCTTACATGTGGAGCCTCTGTGCCAAACGCCAATGTACCGTACGCGAACGATAATATCACTGACACAAAGCTTCTTTTGTAGTCGCTAGGCGGCGCCACGTCACCATACTAGTCGATCATAACGAATAAATATTATCATTAAGGACACAAAAACGGGAGAACAACGGTAGCACATTGGATAATGCACAGGCGCGCAGACGAAGGGGACCCAGGATCGAACCAGGTAAAAGTAAAAAAAAATAAAAATAAAATAAATTTAAAAAAAAGAGAGAATAAAAAATAAGAATAAAAATACAAGGACAAGGACAAGGACAAGGACAAGGACAAGGACAAGGACAAGGACAAGGACAAGGACAAGGACAAGGACAAGGACAAGGACAAGGACAAGGACAAGGACAAGGACAAGGACAAGGACAAGGACAAGGACAAGGACAAGGACAAGGACAAGGACAAGGACAAGGACAAGGACAAGGACAAGGACAAGGACAAGGACAAGGACAAGGACAAGGACAAGGACAAGGACAAGGACAAGGACAAGGACAAGGACAAGGACAAGGACAAGGACAAGGACAAGGACAAGGACAAGGACAAGGACAAGGACAAGGACAAGGACAAGGACAAGGACAAGGACAAGGACAAGGACAAGGACAAGGACAAGGACAAGGACAAGGACAAGGACAAGGACAAGGACAAGGACAAGGACAAGGACAAGGACAAGGACAAGGACAAGGACAAGGACAAGGACAAGGACAAGGACAAGGACAAGGACAAGGACAAGGACAAGGACAAGGACAAGGACAAGGACAAGGACAAGGACAAGGACAAGGACAAGGACAAGGACAAGGACAAGGACAAGGACAAGGACAAGGACAAGGACAAGGACAAGGACAAGGACAAGGACAAGGACAAGGACAAGGACAAGGACAAGGACAAGGACAAGGACAAGGACAAGGACAAGGACAAGGACAAGGACAAGGACAAGGACAAGGACAAGGACAAGGACAAGGACAAGGACAAGGACAAGGACAAGGACAAGGACAAGGACAAGGACAAGGACAAGGACAAGGACAAGGACAAGGACAAGGACAAGGACAAGGACAAGGACAAGGACAAGGACAAGGACAAGGACAAGGACAAGGACAAGGACAAGGACAAGGACAAGGACAAGGACAAGGACAAGGACAAGGACAAGGACAAGGACAAGGACAAGGACAAGGACAAGGACAAGGACAAGGACAAGGACAAGGACAAGGACAAGGACAAGGACAAGGACAAGGACAAGGACAAGGACAAGGACAAGGACAAGGACAAGGACAAGGACAAGGACAAGGACAAGGACAAGGACAAGGACCTCTCGCCGAGGGGAGGAGCAAGAGCGAGGAGCAAGAGCAAGTTGCTCTTGCACCCGCTCTCGCCGAGGGGAGGAGCAAGAGCGAGGAGCAAGAGCAAGTTGCTCTTGCACCCGCTCTCGCCGAGGGGAGGAGCAAGAGCGAGGAGCAAGAGCAAGTTGCTCTTGCACCCGCTCTCGCCGAGGGGAGGAGCAAGAGCGAGGAGCAAGAGCAAGTTGCTCTTGCACCCGCTCTCGCCGAGGGGAGGAGCAAGAGCGAGGAGCAAGAGCAAGTTGCTCTTGCACCCGCTCTCGCCGAGGGGAGGAGCAAGAGCGAGGAGCAAGAGCAAGTTGCTCTTGCACCCGCTCTCGCCGAGGGGAGGAGCAAGAGCGAGGAGCAAGAGCAAGTTGCTCTTGCACCCGCTCTCGCCGAGGGGAGGAGCAAGAGCGAGGAGCAAGAGCAAGTTGCTCTTGCACCCGCTCTCGCCGAGGGGAGGAGCAAGAGCGAGGAGCAAGAGCAAGTTGCTCTTGCACCCGCTCTCGCCGAGGGGAGGAGCAAGAGCGAGGAGCAAGAGCAAGTTGCTCTTGCACCCGCTCTCGCCGAGGGGAGGAGCAAGAGCGAGGAGCAAGAGCAAGTTGCTCTTGCACCCGCTCTCGCCGAGGGGAGGAGCAAGAGCGAGGAGCAAGAGCAAGTTGCTCTTGCACCCGCTCTCGCCGAGGGGAGGAGCAAGAGCGAGGAGCAAGAGCAAGTTGCTCTTGCACCCGCTCTCGCCGAGGGGAGGAGCAAGAGCGAGGAGCAAGAGCAAGTTGCTCTTGCACCCGCTCTCGCCGAGGGGAGGAGCAAGAGCGAGGAGCAAGAGCAAGTTGCTCTTGCACCCGCTCTCGCCGAGGGGAGGAGCAAGAGCGAGGAGCAAGAGCAAGTTGCTCTTGCACCCGCTCTCGCCGAGGGGAGGAGCAAGAGCGAGGAGCAAGAGCAAGTTGCTCTTGCACCCGCTCTCGCCGAGGGGAGGAGCAAGAGCGAGGAGCAAGAGCAAGTTGCTCTTGCACCCGCTCTCGCCGAGGGGAGGAGCAAGAGCGAGGAGCAAGAGCAAGTTGCTCTTGCACCCGCTCTCGCCGAGGGGAGGAGCAAGAGCGAGGAGCAAGAGCAAGTTGCTCTTGCACCCGCTCTCGCCGAGGGGAGGAGCAAGAGCGAGGAGCAAGAGCAAGTTGCTCTTGCACCCGCTCTCGCCGAGGGGAGGAGCAAGAGCGAGGAGCAAGAGCAAGTTGCTCTTGCACCCGCTCTCGCCGAGGGGAGGAGCAAGAGCGAGGAGCAAGAGCAAGTTGCTCTTGCACCCGCTCTCGCCGAGGGGAGGAGCAAGAGCGAGGAGCAAGAGCAAGTTGCTCTTGCACCCGCTCTCGCCGAGGGGAGGAGCAAGAGCGAGGAGCAAGAGCAAGTTGCTCTTGCACCCGCTCTCGCCGAGGGGAGGAGCAAGAGCGAGGAGCAAGAGCAAGTTGCTCTTGCACCCGCTCTCGCCGAGGGGAGGAGCAAGAGCGAGGAGCAAGAGCAAGTTGCTCTTGCACCCGCTCTCGCCGAGGGGAGGAGCAAGAGCGAGGAGCAAGAGCAAGTTGCTCTTGCACCCGCTCTCGCCGAGGGGAGGAGCAAGAGCGAGGAGCAAGAGCAAGTTGCTCTTGCACCCGCTCTCGCCGAGGGGAGGAGCAAGAGCGAGGAGCAAGAGCAAGTTGCTCTTGCACCCGCTCTCGCCGAGGGGAGGAGCAAGAGCGAGGAGCAAGAGCAACGTTAAAAATTAAAACAAAAGTAAAATTGTAAAAAGTAAAAAGGCAAAAATTTAAATAATCAAAAAAGGAAATTGAAAAATTATATGAAAGGAATGCGGTGAGCAAGAGCAAGTTTTACACGCAGAATCCGAGAAAATAAAGGCGCTAATTTTATACGCCGAAACAGAGAAATTGAGGGCGCTAATTTTATACGCCGAAACCGAGAAAATTAAGGCGCTAATTTTATACGACCAACACACACACACACATGTGCGCGGGCGAACACGTGTGTGTGTGTGTGTGTCTCGTCTGCTTAGGGTGCGACGGGTAGAGCCTGTGTGCCAAACGCCATTGTACCGTACGCGAACGATATTATCACTGACACAAAGCTTCTTTTGTAGTCGCTAGGCGGCGCCGCATCACGAGGGGCGGAGACGCAAGGGACCCAGGTTCGAATCGCAACAACAACAACAACAACAACAACAACAACAACAATCTCCTCTCTCGCCGAGGGGAAGAGCAAGAGCGAGGAGCAAGAGCAAGTTGCTCTTGCACCCGCTCTCGCCGAGGGGAGGAGCAAGAGCGAGGAGCAAGAGCAAGTTGAAAGATTATATGAAAGGAAGGCGGTGAATGAAATTAAGCGAGGAGCAAGAGCAATTTTTACACGCAGAATCCTAGAAAATGAGGGCGCTAATTTTTCACGCCGAAACAGAGATTTTAAGGGCGCTAATTTTTCACGCCGAAACAGAGAATTTGGGGGCGCTAATTTTATACGCCGAAACCGAGAAAATGAAGGCGCTAATTTTATACGATTAAACTGAGGAAACAACAACAACAGCAACAGCAACAACAGCAACAACAACAATCTTCTAAGCGTCGTAAATTATTCGCTCGTTCCAGTATTTTTTTCATCAATCCAACTTCTAGTTAGGCAGGAATAAGTTCGTGTCATCATTCCTGCTTTTATTTTGGCAACAATTATTTTTCATCAATACAACTTCTATTCAATTAAAATTTATTGTTTATCAATGCAGCTTCAACGATGCTGGTTTTTTTCGGCTAGTAATAGGTCTGCTCAGTAATTTTCAAATATATAGTTACCAAGATGCTTATTGTGTTTTTCCTCTGGTTCCTTTGCCTCGATTCGATTACTACTATCTTACATGTGGAGCCTCTGTGCCAAACGCCAATGTACCGTACGCGAACGATAATATCACTGACACAAAGCTTCTTTTGTAGTCGCTAGGCGGCGCCACGTCACCATACTAGTCGATCATAACGAATAAATATTATCATTAAGGACACAAAAACGGGAGAACAACGGTAGCACATTGGATAATGCACAGGCGCGCAGACGAAGGGGACCCAGGATCGAACCAGGTAAAAGTAAAAAAAAATAAAAATAAAATAAATTTAAAAAAAAGAGAGAATAAAAAATAAGAATAAAAATACAAGGACAAGGACAAGGACAAGGACAAGGACAAGGACAAGGACAAGGACAAGGACAAGGACAAGGACAAGGACAAGGACAAGGACAAGGACAAGGACAAGGACAAGGACAAGGACAAGGACAAGGACAAGGACAAGGACAAGGACAAGGACAAGGACAAGGACAAGGACAAGGACAAGGACAAGGACAAGGACAAGGACAAGGACAAGGACAAGGACAAGGACAAGGACAAGGACAAGGACAAGGACAAGGACAAGGACAAGGACAAGGACAAGGACAAGGACAAGGACAAGGACAAGGACAAGGACAAGGACAAGGACAAGGACAAGGACAAGGACAAGGACAAGGACAAGGACAAGGACAAGGACAAGGACAAGGACAAGGACAAGGACAAGGACAAGGACAAGGACAAGGACAAGGACAAGGACAAGGACAAGGACAAGGACATGGACAAGGACAAGGACAAGGACAAGGACAAGGACAAGGACAAGGACAAGGACAAGGACAAGGACAAGGACAAGGACAAGGACAAGGACAAGGACAAGGACAAGGACAAGGACAAGGACAAGGACAAGGACAAGGACAAGGACAAGGACAAGGACAAGGACAAGGACAAGGACAAGGACAAGGACAAGGACAAGGACAAGGACAAGGACAAGGACAAGGACAAGGACAAGGACAAGGACAAGGACAAGGACAAGGACAAGGACAAGGACAAGGACAAGGACAACGACAAGGACAAGGACAAGGACAAGGACAAGGACAAGGACAAGGACAAGGACAAGGACAAGGACAAGGACAAGGACAAGGACAAGGACAAGGACAAGGACAAGGACAAGGACAAGGACAAGGACAAGGACAAGGACAAGGACAAGGACAAGGACAAGGACAAGGACAAGGACAAGGACAAGGACAAGGACAAGGACAAGGACAAGGACAAGGACAAGGACAAGGACAAGGACAAGGACAAGGACAAGGACAAGGACAAGGACAAGGACAAGGACAAGGACAAGGACAAGGACAAGGACAAGGACAAGGACAAGGACAAGGACAAGGACAAGGACAAGGACAAGGACAAGGACAAGGACAAGGACAAGGACAAGGACAAGGCGCTCTCGCCGAGGGGAGGAGCAAGAGCGAGGAGCAAGAGCAAGTTGCTCTTGCACCCGCTCTCGCCGAGGGGAGGAGCAAGAGCGAGGAGCAAGAGCAAGTTGCTCTTGCACCCGCTCTCGCCGAGGGGAGGAGCAAGAGCGAGGAGCAAGAGCAAGTTGCTCTTGCACCCGCTCTCGCCGAGGGGAGGAGCAAGAGCGAGGAGCAAGAGCAAGTTGCTCTTGCACCCGCTCTCGCCGAGGGGAGGAGCAAGAGCGAGGAGCAAGAGCAAGTTGCTCTTGCACCCGCTCTCGCCGAGGGGAGGAGCAAGAGCGAGGAGCAAGAGCAAGTTGCTCTTGCACCCGCTCTCGCCGAGGGGAGGAGCAAGAGCGAGGAGCAAGAGCAAGTTGCTCTTGCACCCGCTCTCGCCGAGGGGAGGAGCAAGAGCGAGGAGCAAGAGCAAGTTGCTCTTGCACCCGCTCTCGCCGAGGGGAGGAGCAAGAGCGAGGAGCAAGAGCAAGTTGCTCTTGCACCCGCTCTCGCCGAGGGGAGGAGCAAGAGCGAGGAGCAAGAGCAAGTTGCTCTTGCACCCGCTCTCGCCGAGGGGAGGAGCAAGAGCGAGGAGCAAGAGCAAGTTGCTCTTGCACCCGCTCTCGCCGAGGGGAGGAGCAAGAGCGAGGAGCAAGAGCAAGTTGCTCTTGCACCCGCTCTCGCCGAGGGGAGGAGCAAGAGCGAGGAGCAAGAGCAAGTTGCTCTTGCACCCGCTCTCGCCGAGGGGAGGAGCAAGAGCGAGGAGCAAGAGCAAGTTGCTCTTGCACCCGCTCTCGCCGAGGGGAGGAGCAAGAGCGAGGAGCAAGAGCAAGTTGCTCTTGCACCCGCTCTCGCCGAGGGGAGGAGCAAGAGCGAGGAGCAAGAGCAAGTTGCTCTTGCACCCGCTCTCGCCGAGGGGAGGAGCAAGAGCGAGGAGCAAGAGCAAGTTGCTCTTGCACCCGCTCTCGCCGAGGGGAGGAGCAAGAGCGAGGAGCAAGAGCAAGTTGCTCTTGCACCCGCTCTCGCCGAGGGGAGGAGCAAGAGCGAGGAGCAAGAGCAAGTTGCTCTTGCACCCGCTCTCGCCGAGGGGAGGAGCAAGAGCGAGGAGCAAGAGCAAGTTGCTCTTGCACCCGCTCTCGCCGAGGGGAGGAGCAAGAGCGAGGAGCAAGAGCAAGTTGCTCTTGCACCCGCTCTCGCCGAGGGGAGGAGCAAGAGCGAGGAGCAAGAGCAAGTTGCTCTTGCACCCGCTCTCGCCGAGGGGAGGAGCAAGAGCGAGGAGCAAGAGCAAGTTGCTCTTGCACCCGCTCTCGCCGAGGGGAGGAGCAAGAGCGAGGAGCAAGAGCAAGTTGCTCTTGCACCCGCTCTCGCCGAGGGGAGGAGCAAGAGCGAGGAGCAAGAGCAAGTTGCTCTTGCACCCGCTCTCGCCGAGGGGAGGAGCAAGAGCGAGGAGCAAGAGCAAGTTGCTCTTGCACCCGCTCTCGCCGAGGGGAGGAGCAAGAGCGAGGAGCAAGAGCAAGTTGCTCTTGCACCCGCTCTCGCCGAGGGGAGGAGCAAGAGCGAGGAGCAAGAGCAAGTTGCTCTTGCACCCGCTCTCGCCGAGGGGAGGAGCAAGAGCGAGGAGCAAGAGCAAGTTGCTCTTGCACCCGCTCTCGCCGAGGGGAGGAGCAAGAGCGAGGAGCAAGAGCAAGTTGCTCTTGCACCCGCTCTCGCCGAGGGGAGGAGCAAGAGCGAGGAGCAAGAGCAAGTTGCTCTTGCACCCGCTCTCGCCGAGGGGAGGAGCAAGAGCGAGGAGCAAGAGCAAGTTGCTCTTGCACCCGCTCTCGCCGAGGGGAGGAGCAAGAGCGAGGAGCAAGAGCAAGTTGCTCTTGCACCCGCTCTCGCCGAGGGGAGGAGCAAGAGCGAGGAGCAAGAGCAAGTTGCTCTTGCACCCGCTCTCGCCGAGGGGAGGAGCAAGAGCGAGGAGCAAGAGCAAGTTGCTCTTGCACCCGCTCTCGCCGAGGGGAGGAGCAAGAGCGAGGAGCAAGAGCAACGTTAAAAATTAAAACAAAAGTAAAATTGTAAAAAGTAAAAAGGCAAAAATTTAAATAATCAAAAAAGGAAATTGAAAAATTATATGAAAGGAATGCGGTGAGCAAGAGCAAGTTTTACACGCAGAATCCGAGAAAATAAAGGCGCTAATTTTATACGCCGAAACAGAGAAATTGAGGGCGCTAATTTTATACGCCGAAACCGAGAAAATTAAGGCGCTAATTTTATACGACCAACACACACACACACATGTGCGCGGGCGAACACGTGTGTGTGTGTGTGTGTCTCGTCTGCTTAGGGTGCGACGGGTAGAGCCTGTGTGCCAAACGCCATTGTACCGTACGCGAACGATATTATCACTGACACAAAGCTTCTTTTGTAGTCGCTAGGCGGCGCCGCATCACGAGGGGCGGAGACGCAAGGGACCCAGGTTCGAATCGCAACAACAACAACAACAACAACAACAACAACAACAATCTCCTCTCTCGCCGAGGGGAAGAGCAAGAGCGAGGAGCAAGAGCAAGTTGCTCTTGCACCCGCTCTCGCCGAGGGGAGGAGCAAGAGCGAGGAGCAAGAGCAAGTTGAAAGATTATATGAAAGGAAGGCGGTGAATGAAATTAAGCGAGGAGCAAGAGCAATTTTTACACGCAGAATCCTAGAAAATGAGGGCGCTAATTTTTCACGCCGAAACAGAGATTTTAAGGGCGCTAATTTTTCACGCCGAAACAGAGAATTTGGGGGCGCTAATTTTATACGCCGAAACCGAGAAAATGAAGGCGCTAATTTTATACGATTAAACTGAGGAAACAACAACAACAGCAACAGCAACAACAGCAACAACAACAATCTTCTAAGCGTCGTAAATTATTCGCTCGTTCCAGTATTTTTTTCATCAATCCAACTTCTAGTTAGGCAGGAATAAGTTCGTGTCATCATTCCTGCTTTTATTTTGGCAACAATTATTTTTCATCAATACAACTTCTATTCAATTAAAATTTATTGTTTATCAATGCAGCTTCAACGATGCTGGTTTTTTTCGGCTAGTAATAGGTCTGCTCAGTAATTTTCAAATATATAGTTACCAAGATGCTTATTGTGTTTTTCCTCTGGTTCCTTTGCCTCGATTCGATTACTACTATCTTACATGTGGAGCCTCTGTGCCAAACGCCAATGTACCGTACGCGAACGATAATATCACTGACACAAAGCTTCTTTTGTAGTCGCTAGGCGGCGCCACGTCACCATACTAGTCGATCATAACGAATAAATATTATCATTAAGGACACAAAAACGGGAGAACAACGGTAGCACATTGGATAATGCACAGGCGCGCAGACGAAGGGGACCCAGGATCGAACCAGGTAAAAGTAAAAAAAAATAAAAATAAAATAAATTTAAAAAAAAGAGAGAATAAAAAATAAGAATAAAAATACAAGGACAAGGACAAGGACAAGGACAAGGACAAGGACAAGGACAAGGACAAGGACAAGGACAAGGACAAGGACAAGGACAAGGACAAGGACAAGGACAAGGACAAGGACAAGGACAAGGACAAGGACAAGGACAAGGACAAGGACAAGGACAAGGACAAGGACAAGGACAAGGACAAGGACAAGGACAAGGACAAGGACAAGGACAAGGACAAGGACAAGGACAAGGACAAGGACAAGGACAAGGACAAGGACAAGGACAAGGACAAGGACAAGGACAAGGACAAGGACAAGGACAAGGACAAGGACAAGGACAAGGACAAGGACAAGGACAAGGACAAGGACAAGGACAAGGACAAGGACAAGGACAAGGACAAGGACAAGGACAAGGACAAGGACAAGGACAAGGACAAGGACAAGGACAAGGACAAGGACAAGGACAAGGACAAGGACAAGGACAAGGACAAGGACAAGGACAAGGACAAGGACAAGGACAAGGACAAGGACAAGGACAAGGACAAGGACAAGGACAAGGACAAGGACAAGGACAAGGACAAGGACAAGGACAAGGACAAGGACAAGGACAAGGACAAGGACAAGGACAAGGACAAGGACAAGGACAAGGACAAGGACAAGGACAAGGACAAGGACAAGGACAAGGACAAGGACAAGGACAAGGACAAGGACAAGGCGCTCTCGCCGAGGGGAGGAGCAAGAGCGAGGAGCAAGAGCAAGTTGCTCTTGCACCCGCTCTCGCCGAGGGGAGGAGCAAGAGCGAGGAGCAAGAGCAAGTTGCTCTTGCACCCGCTCTCGCCGAGGGGAGGAGCAAGAGCGAGGAGCAAGAGCAAGTTGCTCTTGCACCCGCTCTCGCCGAGGGGAGGAGCAAGAGCGAGGAGCAAGAGCAAGTTGCTCTTGCACCCGCTCTCGCCGAGGGGAGGAGCAAGAGCGAGGAGCAAGAGCAAGTTGCTCTTGCACCCGCTCTCGCCGAGGGGAGGAGCAAGAGCGAGGAGCAAGAGCAAGTTGCTCTTGCACCCGCTCTCGCCGAGGGGAGGAGCAAGAGCGAGGAGCAAGAGCAAGTTGCTCTTGCACCCGCTCTCGCCGAGGGGAGGAGCAAGAGCGAGGAGCAAGAGCAAGTTGCTCTTGCACCCGCTCTCGCCGAGGGGAGGAGCAAGAGCGAGGAGCAAGAGCAAGTTGCTCTTGCACCCGCTCTCGCCGAGGGGAGGAGCAAGAGCGAGGAGCAAGAGCAAGTTGCTCTTGCACCCGCTCTCGCCGAGGGGAGGAGCAAGAGCGAGGAGCAAGAGCAAGTTGCTCTTGCACCCGCTCTCGCCGAGGGGAGGAGCAAGAGCGAGGAGCAAGAGCAAGTTGCTCTTGCACCCGCTCTCGCCGAGGGGAGGAGCAAGAGCGAGGAGCAAGAGCAAGTTGCTCTTGCACCCGCTCTCGCCGAGGGGAGGAGCAAGAGCGAGGAGCAAGAGCAAGTTGCTCTTGCACCCGCTCTCGCCGAGGGGAGGAGCAAGAGCGAGGAGCAAGAGCAAGTTGCTCTTGCACCCGCTCTCGCCGAGGGGAGGAGCAAGAGCGAGGAGCAAGAGCAAGTTGCTCTTGCACCCGCTCTCGCCGAGGGGAGGAGCAAGAGCGAGGAGCAAGAGCAAGTTGCTCTTGCACCCGCTCTCGCCGAGGGGAGGAGCAAGAGCGAGGAGCAAGAGCAAGTTGCTCTTGCACCCGCTCTCGCCGAGGGGAGGAGCAAGAGCGAGGAGCAAGAGCAAGTTGCTCTTGCACCCGCTCTCGCCGAGGGGAGGAGCAAGAGCGAGGAGCAAGAGCAAGTTGCTCTTGCACCCGCTCTCGCCGAGGGGAGGAGCAAGAGCGAGGAGCAAGAGCAAGTTGCTCTTGAAGAGCAAGTTGCTCTTGCACCCGCTCTCGCCGAGGGGAGGAGCAAGAGCGAGGAGCAAGAGCAAGTTGCTCTTGCACCCGCTCTCGCCGAGGGGAGGAGCAAGAGCGAGGAGCAAGAGCAAGTTGCTCTTGCACCCGCTCTCGCCGAGGGGAGGAGCAAGAGCGAGGAGCAAGAGCAAGTTGCTCTTGCACCCGCTCTCGCCGAGGGGAGGAGCAAGAGCGAGGAGCAAGAGCAAGTTGCTCTTGCACCCGCTCTCGCCGAGGGGAGGAGCAAGAGCGAGGAGCAAGAGCAAGTTGCTCTTGCACCCGCTCTCGCCGAGGGGAGGAGCAAGAGCGAGGAGCAAGAGCAAGTTGCTCTTGCACCCGCTCTCGCCGAGGGGAGGAGCAAGAGCGAGGAGCAAGAGCAAGTTGCTCTTGCACCCGCTCTCGCCGAGGGGAGGAGCAAGAGCGAGGAGCAAGAGCAAGTTGCTCTTGCACCCGCTCTCGCCGAGGGGAGGAGCAAGAGCGAGGAGCAAGAGCAAGTTGCTCTTGCACCCGCTCTCGCCGAGGGGAAGAGCGAGGAGCAAGAGCAAGTTGCTCTTGCACCCGCTCTCGCCGAGGGGAGGAGCAAGAGCGAGGAGCAAGAGCAAGTTGCTCTTGCACCCGCTCTCGCCGAGGGGAGGAGCAAGAGCGAGGAGCAAGAGCAAGTTGCTCTTGCACCCGCTCTCGCCGAGGGGAGGAGCAAGAGCGAGGAGCAAGAGCAAGTTGCTCTTGCACCCGCTCTCGCCGAGGGGAGGAGCAAGAGCGAGGAGCAAGAGCAAGTTGCTCTTGCACCCGCTCTCGCCGAGGGGAGGAGCAAGAGCGAGGAGCAAGAGCAAGTTGCTCTTGCACCCGCTCTCGCCGAGGGGAGGAGCAAGAGCGAGGAGCAAGAGCAAGTTGCTCTTGCACCCGCTCTCGCCGAGGGGAGGAGCAAGAGCGAGGAGCAAGAGCAAGTTGCTCTTGCACCCGCTCTCGCCGAGGGGAGGAGCAAGAGCGAGGAGCAAGAGCAAGTTGCTCTTGCACCCGCTCTCGCCGAGGGGAGGAGCAAGAGCGAGGAGCAAGAGCAAGTTGCTCTTGCACCCGCTCTCGCCGAGGGGAGGAGCAAGAGCGAGGAGCAAGAGCAAGTTGCTCTTGCACCCGCTCTCGCCGAGGGGAGGAGCAAGAGCGAGGAGCAAGAGCAAGTTGCTCTTGCACCCGCTCTCGCCGAGGGGAGGAGCAAGAGCGAGGAGCAAGAGCAAGTTGCTCTTGCACCCGCTCTCGCCGAGGGGAGGAGCAAGAGCGAGGAGCAAGAGCAAGTTGCTCTTGCACCCGCTCTCGCCGAGGGGAGGAGCAAGAGCGAGGAGCAAGAGCAAGTTGCTCTTGCACCCGCTCTCGCCGAGGGGAGGAGCAAGAGCGAGGAGCAAGAGCAACGTTAAAAATTAAAACAAAAGTAAAATTGTAAAAAGTAAAAAGGCAAAAATTTAAATAATCAAAAAAGGAAATTGAAAAATTATATGAAAGGAATGCGGTGAGCAAGAGCAAGTTTTACACGCAGAATCCGAGAAAATAAAGGCGCTAATTTTATACGCCGAAACAGAGAAATTGAGGGCGCTAATTTTATACGCCGAAACCGAGAAAATTAAGGCGCTAATTTTATACGACCAACACACACACACACATGTGCGCGGGCGAACACGTGTGTGTGTGTGTGTGTCTCGTCTGCTTAGGGTGCGACGGGTAGAGCCTGTGTGCCAAACGCCATTGTACCGTACGCGAACGATATTATCACTGACACAAAGCTTCTTTTGTAGTCGCTAGGCGGCGCCGCATCACGAGGGGCGGAGACGCAAGGGACCCAGGTTCGAATCGCAACAACAACAACAACAACAACAACAACAACAACAATCTCCTCTCTCGCCGAGGGGAAGAGCAAGAGCGAGGAGCAAGAGCAAGTTGCTCTTGCACCCGCTCTCGCCGAGGGGAGGAGCAAGAGCGAGGAGCAAGAGCAAGTTGAAAGATTATATGAAAGGAAGGCGGTGAATGAAATTAAGCGAGGAGCAAGAGCAATTTTTACACGCAGAATCCTAGAAAATGAGGGCGCTAATTTTTCACGCCGAAACAGAGATTTTAAGGGCGCTAATTTTTCACGCCGAAACAGAGAATTTGGGGGCGCTAATTTTATACGCCGAAACCGAGAAAATGAAGGCGCTAATTTTATACGATTAAACTGAGGAAACAACAACAACAGCAACAGCAACAACAGCAACAACAGCAACAACAACAATCTTCTAAGCGTCGTAAATTATTCGCTCGTTCCAGTATTTTTTTCATCAATCCAACTTCTAGTTAGGCAGGAATAAGTTCGTGTCATCATTCCTGCTTTTATTTTGGCAACAATTATTTTTCATCAATACAACTTCTATTCAATTAAAATTTATTGTTTATCAATGCAGCTTCAACGATGCTGGTTTTTTTCGGCTAGTAATAGGTCTGCTCAGTAATTTTCAAATATATAGTTACCAAGATGCTTATTGTGTTTTTCCTCTGGTTCCTTTGCCTCGATTCGATTACTACTATCTTACATGTGGAGCCTCTGTGCCAAACGCCAATGTACCGTACGCGAACGATAATATCACTGACACAAAGCTTCTTTTGTAGTCGCTAGGCGGCGCCACGTCACCATACTAGTCGATCATAACGAATAAATATTATCATTAAGGACACAAAAACGGGAGAACAACGGTAGCACATTGGATAATGCACAGGCGCGCAGACGAAGGGGACCCAGGATCGAACCAGGTAAAAGTAAAAAAAAATAAAAATAAAATAAATTTAAAAAAAAGAGAGAATAAAAAATAAGAATAAAAATACAAGGACAAGGACAAGGACAAGGACAAGGACAAGGACAAGGACAAGGACAAGGACAAGGACAAGGACAAGGACAAGGACAAGGACAAGGACAAGGACGACAAGGACAAGGACAAGGACAAGGACAAGGACAAGGACAAGGACAAGGACAAGGACAAGGACAAGGACAAGGACAAGGACAAGGACAAGGACAAGGACAAGGACAAGGACAAGGACAAGGACAAGGACAAGGACAAGGACAAGGACAAGGACAAGGACAAGGACAAGGACAAGGACAAGGACAAGGACAAGGACAAGGACAAGGACAAGGACAAGGACAAGGACAAGGACAAGGACAAGGACAAGGACAAGGACAAGGACAAGGACAAGGACAAGGACAAGGACAAGGACAAGGACAAGGACAAGGACAAGGACAAGGACAAGGACAAGGACAAGGACAAGGACAAGGACAAGGACAAGGACAAGGACAAGGACAAGGACAAGGACAAGGACAAGGACAAGGACAAGGACAAGGACAAGGACAAGGACAAGGACAAGGACAAGGACAAGGACAAGGACAAGGACAAGGACAAGGACAAGGACAAGGACAAGGACAAGGACAAGGACAAGGACAAGGACAAGGACAAGGACAAGGACAAGGACAAGGACAAGGACAAGGACAAGGACAAGGACAAGGACAAGGACAAGGACAAGGACAAGGACAAGGACAAGGACAAGGACAAGGACAAGGACAAGGACAAGGACAAGGACAAGGACAAGGACAAGGACAAGGACAAGGACAAGGACAAGGACAAGGACAAGGACAAGGACAAGGACAAGGACAAGGACAAGGACAAGGACAAGGACAAGGACAAGGACAAGGACAAGGACAAGGACAAGGACAAGGACAAGGACAAGGACAAGGACAAGGACAAGGACAAGGACAAGGACAAGGACAAGGACAAGGACAAGGTCAAGGACAAGGACAAGGACAAGGACAAGGACAAGGACAAGGACAAGGACAAGGACAAGGACAAGGACAAGGACAAGGACAAGGACAAGGACAAGGACAAGGACAAGGACAAGGACAAGGACAAGGACAAGGACAAGGACAAGGACAAGGACAAGGACAAGGACAAGGACAAGGACAAGGACAAGGACAAGGACAAGGACAAGGACAAGGACAAGGACAAGGACAAGGACAAGGACAAGGACAAGGACAAGGACAAGGACAAGGACAAGGACAAGGACAAGGACAAGGACAAGGACAAGGACAAGGACAAGGACAAGGACAAGGACAAGGACAAGGACAAGGACAAGGACAAGGACAAGGACAAGGACAAGGACAAGGACAAGGACAAGGACAAGGACAAGGACAAGGACAAGGACAAGGACAAGGACAAGGACAAGGACAAGGACAAGGACAAGGACAAGGACAAGGACAAGGACAAGGACAAGGACAAGGACAAGGACAAGGACAAGGACAAGGACAAGGACAAGGACAAGGACAAGGACAAGGACAAGGACAAGGACAAGGACAAGGACAAGGACAAGGACAAGGACAAGGACAAGGACAAGGACAAGGACAAGGACAAGGACAAGGACAAGGACAAGGACAAGGACAAGGACAAGGACAAGGACAAGGACAAGGACAAGGACAAGGACAAGGACAAGGACAAGGACAAGGACAAGGACAAGGACAAGGACAAGGACAAGGACAAGGACAAGGACAAGGACAAGGACAAGGACAAGGACAAGGACAAGGACAAGGACAAGGACAAGGACAAGGACAAGGACAAGGACAAGGACAAGGACAAGGACAAGGACAAGGACAAGGACAAGGACAAGGACAAGGACAAGGACAAGGACAAGGACAAGGACAAGGACAAGGACAAGGACAAGGACAAGGACAAGGACAAGGACAAGGACAAGGACAAGGACAAGGACAAGGACAAGGACAAGGACAAGGACAAGGACAAGGACAAGGACAAGGACAAGGACAAGGACAAGGACAAGGACAAGGCGCTCTCGCCGAGGGGAGGAGCAAGAGCGAGGAGCAAGAGCAAGTTGCTCTTGCACCCGCTCTCGCCGAGGGGAGGAGCAAGAGCGAGGAGCAAGAGCAAGTTGCTCTTGCACCCGCTCTCGCCGAGGGGAGGAGCAAGAGCGAGGAGCAAGAGCAAGTTGCTCTTGCACCCGCTCTCGCCGAGGGGAGGAGCAAGAGCGAGGAGCAAGAGCAAGTTGCTCTTGCACCCGCTCTCGCCGAGGGGAGGAGCAAGAGCGAGGAGCAAGAGCAAGTTGCTCTTGCACCCGCTCTCGCCGAGGGGAGGAGCAAGAGCGAGGAGCAAGAGCAAGGTGAAAGATTATATGAAAGGAAGGCGGTGAATGAAATTAAGCGAGGAGCAAGAGCAATTTTTACACGCAGAATCCTAGAAAATGAGGGCGCTAATTTTTCACGCCGAAACAGAGATTTTAAGGGCGCTAATTTTTCACGCCGAAACAGAGAATTTGGGGGCGCTAATTTTATACGCCGAAACCGAGAAAATGAAGGCGCTAATTTTATACGATTAAACTGAGGAAACAACAACAACAGCAACAGCAACAACAGCAACAACAACAATCTTCTAAGCGTCGTAAATTATTCGCTCGTTCCAGTATTTTTTTCATCAATCCAACTTCTAGTTAGGCAGGAATAAGTTCGTGTCATCATTCCTGCTTTTATTTTGGCAACAATTATTTTTCATCAATACAACTTCTATTCAATTAAAATTTATTGTTTATCAATGCAGCTTCAACGATGCTGGTTTTTTTCGGCTAGTAATAGGTCTGCTCAGTAATTTTCAAATATATAGTTACCAAGATGCTTATTGTGTTTTTCCTCTGGTTCCTTTGCCTCGATTCGATTACTACTATCTTACATGTGGAGCCTCTGTGCCAAACGCCAATGTACCGTACGCGAACGATAATATCACTGACACAAAGCTTCTTTTGTAGTCGCTAGGCGGCGCCACGTCACCATACTAGTCGATCATAACGAATAAATATTATCATTAAGGACACAAAAACGGGAGAACAACGGTAGCACATTGGATAATGCACAGGCGCGCAGACGAAGGGGACCCAGGATCGAACCAGGTAAAAGTAAAAAAAAATAAAAATAAAATAAATTTAAAAAAAAGAGAGAATAAAAAATAAGAATAAAAATACAAGGACAAGGACAAGGACAAGGACAAGGACAAGGACAAGGACAAGGACAAGGACAAGGACAAGGACAAGGACAAGGACAAGGACAAGGACAAGGACAAGGACAAGGACAAGGACAAGGACAAGGACAAGGACAAGGACAAGGACAAGGACAAGGACAAGGACAAGGACAAGGACAAGGACAAGGACAAGGACAAGGACAAGGACAAGGACAAGGACAAGGACAAGGACAAGGACAAGGACAAGGACAAGGACAAGGACAAGGACAAGGACAAGGACAAGGACAAGGACAAGGACAAGGACAAGGACAAGGACAAGGACAAGGACAAGGACAAGGACAAGGACAAGGACAAGGACAAGGACAAGGACAAGGACAAGGACAAGGACAAGGACAAGGACAAGGACAAGGACAAGGACAAGGACAAGGACAAGGACAAGGACAAGGACAAGGACAAGGACAAGGACAAGGACAAGGACAAGGACAAGGACAAGGACAAGGACAAGGACAAGGACAAGGACAAGGACAAGGACAAGGACAAGGACAAGGACAAGGACAAGGACAAGGACAAGGACAAGGACAAGGACAAGGCGCTCTCGCCGAGGGGAGGAGCAAGAGCGAGGAGCAAGAGCAAGTTGCTCTTGCACCCGCTCTCGCCGAGGGGAGGAGCAAGAGCGAGGAGCAAGAGCAAGTTGCTCTTGCACCCGCTCTCGCCGAGGGGAGGAGCAAGAGCGAGGAGCAAGAGCAAGTTGCTCTTGCACCCGCTCTCGCCGAGGGGAGGAGCAAGAGCGAGGAGCAAGAGCAAGTTGCTCTTGCACCCGCTCTCGCCGAGGGGAGGAGCAAGAGCGAGGAGCAAGAGCAAGTTGCTCTTGCACCCGCTCTCGCCGAGGGGAGGAGCAAGAGCGAGGAGCAAGAGCAAGTTGCTCTTGCACCCGCTCTCGCCGAGGGGAGGAGCAAGAGCGAGGAGCAAGAGCAAGTTGCTCTTGCACCCGCTCTCGCCGAGGGGAGGAGCAAGAGCGAGGAGCAAGAGCAAGTTGCTCTTGCACCCGCTCTCGCCGAGGGGAGGAGCAAGAGCGAGGAGCAAGAGCAAGTTGCTCTTGCACCCGCTCTCGCCGAGGGGAGGAGCAAGAGCGAGGAGCAAGAGCAAGTTGAAAGATTATATGAAAGGAAGGCGGTGAATGAAATTAAGCGAGGAGCAAGAGCAATTTTTACACGCAGAATCCTAGAAAATGAGGGCGCTAATTTTTCACGCCGAAACAGAGATTTTAAGGGCGCTAATTTTTCACGCCGAAACAGAGAATTTGGGGGCGCTAATTTTATACGCCGAAACCGAGAAAATGAAGGCGCTAATTTTATACGATTAAACTGAGGAAACAACAACAACAGCAACAGCAACAACAGCAACAACAACAATCTTCTAAGCGTCGTAAATTATTCGCTCGTTCCAGTATTTTTTTCATCAATCCAACTTCTAGTTAGGCAGGAATAAGTTCGTGTCATCATTCCTGCTTTTATTTTGGCAACAATTATTTTTCATCAATACAACTTCTATTCAATTAAAATTTATTGTTTATCAATGCAGCTTCAACGATGCTGGTTTTTTTCGGCTAGTAATAGGTCTGCTCAGTAATTTTCAAATATATAGTTACCAAGATGCTTATTGTGTTTTTCCTCTGGTTCCTTTGCCTCGATTCGATTACTACTATCTTACATGTGGAGCCTCTGTGCCAAACGCCAATGTACCGTACGCGAACGATAATATCACTGACACAAAGCTTCTTTTGTAGTCGCTAGGCGGCGCCACGTCACCATACTAGTCGATCATAACGAATAAATATTATCATTAAGGACACAAAAACGGGAGAACAACGGTAGCACATTGGATAATGCACAGGCGCGCAGACGAAGGGGACCCAGGATCGAACCAGGTAAAAGTAAAAAAAAATAAAAATAAAATAAATTTAAAAAAAAGAGAGAATAAAAAATAAGAATAAAAATACAAGGACAAGGACAAGGACAAGGACAAGGACAAGGACAAGGACAAGGACAAGGACAAGGACAAGGACAAGGACAAGGACAAGGACAAGGACAAGGACAAGGACAAGGACAAGGACAAGGACAAGGACAAGGACAAGGACAAGGACAAGGACAAGGACAAGGACAAGGACAAGGACAAGGACAAGGACAAGGACAAGGACAAGGACAAGGACAAGGACAAGGACAAGGACAAGGACAAGGACAAGGACAAGGACAAGGACAAGGACAAGGACAAGGACAAGGACAAGGACAAGGACAAGGACAAGGACAAGGACAAGGACAAGGACAAGGACAAGGACAAGGACAAGGACAAGGACAAGGACAAGGACAAGGACAAGGACAAGGACAAGGACAAGGACAAGGACAAGGACAAGGACAAGGACAAGGACAAGGACAAGGACAAGGACAAGGACAAGGACAAGGACAAGGACAAGGACAAGGACAAGGACAAGGACAAGGACAAGGACAAGGACAAGGACAAGGACAAGGACAAGGACAAGGACAAGGACAAGGACAAGGACAAGGACAAGGACAAGGACAAGGACAAGGACAAGGACAAGGACAAGGACAAGGACAAGGACAAGGACAAGGACAAGGACAAGGACAAGGACAAGGACAAGGACAAGGACAAGGACAAGGACAAGGACAAGGACAAGGACAAGGACAAGGACAAGGACAAGGACAAGGACAAGGACAAGGACAAGGACAAGGACAAGGACAAGGACAAGGACAAGGACAAGGACAAGGACAAGGACAAGGACAAGGACAAGGACAAGGACAAGGACAAGGACAAGGACAAGGACAAGGACAAGGACAAGGACAAGGACAAGGACAAGGACAAGGACAAGGACAAGGACAAGGACAAGGACAAGGACAAGGACAAGGACAAGGACAAGGACAAGGACAAGGACAAGGACAAGGACAAGGACAAGGACAAGGACAAGGACAAGGACAAGGACAAGGACAAGGACAAGGACAAGGACAAGGACAAGGACAAGGACAAGGACAAGGACAAGGACAAGGACAAGGACAAGGACAAGGACAAGGACAAGGACAAGGACAAGGACAAGGACAAGGACAAGGACAAGGACAAGGACAAGGACAAGGACAAGGACAAGGACAAGGACAAGGACAAGGACAAGGACAAGGACAAGGACAAGGACAAGGACAAGGACAAGGACAAGGACAAGGACAAGGACAAGGACAAGGACAAGGACAAGGACAAGGACAAGGACAAGGACAAGGACAAGGACAAGGACAAGGACAAGGACAAGGACAAGGACAAGGACAAGGACAAGGACAAGGACAAGGACAAGGACAAGGACAAGGACAAGGACAAGGACAAGGACAAGGACAAGGACAAGGACAAGGACAAGGACAAGGACAAGGACAAGGACAAGGACAAGGACAAGGACAAGGACAAGGACAAGGACAAGGACAAGGACAAGGACAAGGACAAGGACAAGGACAAGGACAAGGACAAGGACAAGGACAAGGACAAGGACAAGGACAAGGACAAGGACAAGGACAAGGACAAGGACAAGGACAAGGACAAGGACAAGGACAAGGACAAGGACAAGGACAAGGACAAGGACAAGGACAAGGACAAGGACAAGGACAAGGACAAGGACAAGGACAAGGACAAGGACAAGGACAAGGACAAGGACAAGGACAAGGACAAGGACAAGGACAAGGACAAGGACAAGGACAAGGACAAGGACAAGGACAAGGACAAGGACAAGGACAAGGACAAGGACAAGGACAAGGACAAGGACAAGGACAAGGACAAGGACAAGGACAAGGACAAGGACAAGGACAAGGACAAGGACAAGGACAAGGACAAGGACAAGGACAAGGACAAGGACAAGGACAAGGACAAGGACAAGGACAAGGACAAGGACAAGGACAAGGACAAGGACAAGGACAAGGACAAGGACAAGGACAAGGACAAGGACAAGGACAAGGACAAGGACAAGGACAAGGACAAGGACAAGGACAAGGACAAGGACAAGGACAAGGACAAGGACAAGGACAAGGACAAGGACAAGGACGTTGAAAGATTATATGAAAGGAAGGCGGTGAATGAAATTAAGCGAGGAGCAAGAGCAATTTTTACACGCAGAATCCTAGAAAATGAGGGCGCTAATTTTTCACGCCGAAACACTGACACAAAGCTTCTTTTGTAGTCGCTAGGCGGCGCCACGTCACCATACTAGGCGATCATAACGAATAAATATTATCATTAAGGACACAAAAACGGGAAAACAACGGTAGCACATTGGATAATGCACAGGCGCGCAGACGAAGGGGACCCAGGATCGAACCAGGTAAAAGTAAAAAAAAAAATAAAAATAAAATAAATTTAAAAAAAAGAGAGAATAAAAAATAAGAATAAAAATAGGACAAGGACAAGGACAAGGACAAGGACAAGGACAAGGACAAGGACAAGGACAAGGACAAGGACAAGGACAAGGACAAGGACAAGGACAAGGACAAGGACAAGGACAAGGACAAGGACAAGGACAAGGACAAGGACAAGGACAA
>CAMAOG010000320.1:20000-21618 GCA_945859605.1 Lumbricus rubellus | reverse complement strand
TGTGAGAGAAAAAGGAAGAGGATGGGGAAGAGGAAGACAGACAGGGTAGACGGGGGTGCGTTGGAATAGGGGAGGACGGGGTAGGGAGGAGGGAAGAGGCGAGGGTTCGAACGACGAGGCCCTGCGCTGGATTCCAAGAAATTCAGAGACGGCGAGGGTATGTAAGGAGATTGCTCTGTACGCGGAGGGAAGTTTGCTGGCACGTGGCTGGAGGAGAAGGGGAAGGGAGGAGGGTGGTCTCCTCTAACTGGGTCTGGAGGGGTGCTCTGCGGGTGGGGGGAACCTGAGACAAACCAGAAGTCGCGACACGACCTTAACCTTCGATGTTCCAACTACGACCCGGGAAACGGCGCCAACTGAGAAACCGAGTTCTGCAATAGATTATAAAATCATATTATATGCAAGTCATTGTTGTTGTTGCTGCTGTTTTTGTTTGTATAATAATAATACAATGTAAATAATAACAATGACAATAATACAATAATAATATAAAATAAAAATAATAATAATAGTAATAATTATAATAATAATAATAATAATAAAACGCGATCGCATTTCGAGGCACTTTCGCTGATCTAGACAACGAAGAGTAGGGTCATTCTGGACTGGTTTTTATACTGTAGTTAGCAATAAGTCCCTGAGGGATCCTAAATACCTCGGGGCAAAAAAAAAAAAATAAAAAAAATAAAAATAATAATAATAATAATAATAATAATAATAATAATAATAAGACGAGGCCTGACCCACCAGACATACATTCTTCAGTTAATAATAGTCCATAAGTCCCTGGGGGAATGAAGTACCTCAGGGAAAAAAAAAAAAAAAAAAAAAAAAAAATAATAATAATAATAATAATAACAATAATAATACAATCATTGTTATTGTTATTTTTATTATTAAAGTAATAGGAACCTATTGATACTACTACTATTCAAATTATTGTGCATTATTGTGGTAATAGCAAATTACTAGCAATAGTAACAGTGGTACGGTACACAATATTAGTGGCAGCAGTAGCAGGGACTGCATTGGTCTAGGCACGCAGCTTCGTCGTCGTCGTTTCCATGGTAACAAGCACTTGTGATGACCGCCGTTTCCATGGTAACCAGCAACCATGGTCATAATATGATAGGATTCCACGGAGATCCTTACTTCTATCGCCATCTTTTATTTGTTTTTATTTAGTTATTCGCATAAAAAATGGGAATGTCGACTCAATAGTATACAGTGGATCCTTCTACATCCAATCCTTCTTTCATATCTATTCGAGACCGCATAGGTCATTGCAGCAATGCAACTGCATTCCCAACAGAGCAACCAATGCGACGTTTATATATACACGGTGAACGGAAAAAACCGAACCTCTACAATAAATAAAGAAATTAACACCAAACATATAAAAATGTTATTAAGAATAGAACTATTTTATCCCCAACTATAAACTTAACTATATATAGTTTTAATAATTATACGCTATTCCAGCTAAGACTTGAAGTCATTTAAAATGTTTCAAGAAGCGTATAGCGACTGAACTAACGGAGGTCAACAAGCGGGCATGGCTTGAGCGATCAAGACAGTTGTTCATGCGCTATCCTGCAAACTTGATTCATTTCAAATA
>CAMAOG010000320.1:0-15000 GCA_945859605.1 Lumbricus rubellus | reverse complement strand
GTGTCTGCTTGTGTCTACTTGTGCCTGCTTGTGTCTGCTTGTATGTCATTTTATATAATGTCTGTTTACCCTACAGACTACCTCCACATCGAGTGCATGGATATTATATCGTATCATAGATGGATCTGCGTGACCGACTACACCCGGGTGTCGAGGGTCCATGTAGCCAACCTTCAGATGTTACGCTTCGATGACTTTATGGCGTCCGCCGAGACCTGTTCGTCCGACGTTCACTGATCCGGAACTGCAGCATCTCCGAGTATCGTCTCGGGTCAGTGGATCATCATCGTACCGTGGTAGCAGCTGCTGATGCTGATGCTGATGCTGCTTAAGCTGCCCGTCTTAACGCCACCCACAATGCCTCACACCCCCCTCCGTTCCACATACTTATGTGACCCTCGGGACGTCAGAGCTCCCCCATCTCATCTCTTTGCCTTTCCTTATTCCTTTTCTTTTACCCTCTATACCACGGATGCCATCATCCCTCATGTCCTCCAACCGCCCCTCTCTCCATATCTCTATGTCTCACTCGCTGTCTCGTTCGTCACCCCTTTCCGTCCTACTCTCCCGACAACATGCTCCATTACGTGAACAAATAAACATGTTTTCATATTTATTTATATTTTATATACAACAATGCATACATGTATTATTTGCATACATTATGAACATTGGTAAACATCATAAACAACCCTTCGGCAATGTCCAAGGGTGTTGCGCGGACTATACACATGTACCTGCGAGAGCTTTGCTGGTCTACGTGTATCCAAGGCAACCGCACCGTAGTATACGCTCTGCACAGAAAGGAGTGCTATTGGTTCAATTGCTATTCAAGTGATAATACTTTTTGTCTAGCATTTCTCTCCTGTATTATAGTTCATAACATGTCTATTATGTATTGTAGTTGTATTGGCTAGTTACTACTTTGTGGGGCGCGGTGGTGTAGTAGTGGCGTCGTTGCCTTGGAGCCGGAAGGTCCGAGGTTCGAATCCACCTCGCCGCGTAAGGACCTTGGGCAAGTCCTTCACTCACAATTGCTCAGCGCTTCGGCGTGAAACTCCGATGCAGTGTCCGCTCTGCATCGGGAGCGCCTCTGAGTAGAGAGAGCTTGAAGGGGCGCTATAACAAGTGTCATACAAACTATGTTTATTGAATTCCATACTTCAATTTTTCGTGATTGTATTGTTCCCAGGAGCTAGAACTCTACTTTAGCGGACTGGCTAATAGATATAATAGTCTACTCGTAAGATATTTACGGGTGTCCATTTCGCTTTCGATCAATGATAATTATCTCGCCCCACTTCAAATATTATTTCGCTTCTTACACTGAAGATCATGTTTTGATAATCCAAAGGCAGATTGACGAATAATATAATGTTTACAAAAGTAATATTTTCAAAACATAATTAACTGAAATTTTGCCTTTAAAAATCTAATCAATTTAATTTAATGATTTCCTTCGTCAACTTTCTTCCGGAACAACGATTATGGTCCGAAAACGGGAGTCACAACTTTAGGTAGGCTATTAAGTTTCAAGTAGGCCTACCCCGTATAAACGTACCTATAGGTCGCACTATAGCCTGATGCTTCCTCTTCTCCTCACATACCTCGTCATTTCAACCCTAAATATCACCCACCTTAGCCGTCCATCTGTCTGCCTGTCTGGCCCTCCGGACTTGACCCGCTGCCTATCAATTCTGTTTTGATTAAGCGCCTGTGAATAAGCTGGTTCCCGCGACTTCGCTTTTGTGGGCGCTGCAGAAGTCTCGAGATTACGATATAAGTTTCTAATTCGTGCAGTGCATTTGCAGGCGGTTCAATAAAGAACTTAAGAACCTACTTACTTACTTACTTACTTGTTTGGAAACGCCGCATTTCTTCGATTCACGATGACATCAGTATTATGAGTTTGTGACGTCAGACGTCCAAATGACGAAATATTATAATCGTTACCTTGGTGACGCTGCACAGACGAAACTTCCGGTTTTTAAAGAAGGAAAATGAGCGAACGCGCAAAATTTCGATCGAAAAATCCGATTTTTCGTTGGATTAATGATTGATCGGAAACCAAGGTCTGTGCTTCAGATGGCTCGTTTAAATAAGGTTGCGCCGCTGAACGGGTCATTATTTCTGATGACGACGGCAGAGAAAGAAGATCTGAGCGATTGAGACTTGAAAGTCGATCGAATGAAAGACGAACTGAACGATGAAAGAAAGACGTAGAAACAGACGAAGTCTCTTCAGGAACTAGTCCTCCTCCTCCTTCTCCTTCTCCTCCTCCTTCTCCTCTTCGTCCTCCTCGTCCTGTTCTCCTCGTCCTCCTCTTCCTCGTCCTCGTCCTTCTCTTCCTCGTCGTCCTCCTCCTTCTTCTCTGCGTCCTCGTTCTCCTCATCCTCCTCTTCCTCCTCCTCCTCCGTATCCTCCTCCTTCTCTCCTCCTCCTCATCCTCCTCCTCGTCCTATTCGTTCTCCTCTTCCTCCTTCTACCCCCCCCCCCCCAGCTTCGGATGCAGAGTCCCAGGTCAGTAATTCCAGGCTTTTGGCTGCGAGTCAAGTTATTCACCCGGGGCCACAAACAGCATCTCACTACATCAATAACAAACACACACGCACGCGCACACACGCGCACACACACACAAACAGACACCCACACGCCCATGTACACAAACACAAACAAACACACGTACACAAACGCACACTCACACATGCATGCCTCTAATGCACATCCAAGAACACACGCATGCCCACACGCACCCCCCCCCTCCCCACACACGCACACACAGTCCACACACACTGAGCATGATTTTGTTTATGTAACGTTCTGAACCCTATAGGTCGACCAACTTCCGTTCAGTGTTAACTCGTTTATCGATTGATATAAACGTGTTTCATTTCAAATGTCGCCATTATTGCATTTTTTCAGTCTATATCTCCCTGCATAGTCTAATCTAATCTAAATCAGTTGAGTTCTAGTTAACTTAACCACTAATCTAATCCTAACAACATAAACTCATTGAGAGATTTATGTAGGTTCAGAGCAAGTCCAGAACGAAACACGCATTTGCATTATAAAGATATAAATAATTCTATGCCTCGTGGGAGTCCAGCATTAAACACGCATTTTTGGGACGGGGTGGTGTAGTAGGTATGTTCAATTGTTCATTGACAGCGGGGCCCGCATGCGTACGCACTTACGCAAGTGCGTACAGCGCTGAAGGCTGAAAAATACAAAATAAATTTCAAATTAAAGCGTATAATATTATGAGCTGTGTAATTCTTATTCTTTTGAATTTATATAAAAATCTATCGTTTCAAACAACATCCGAAATTAGCTCTAGGCCTATGCGTATACCCAAAATGCAGCAAAAAGCTTATGTTGGCGATACCTCACAATCGCCAGTACCGGTGTACGGTATCTATAAAGCTCGCTTCGATCGCCGTTCGCTTCGCAGCTGTGCGTACAGAAAAAAATCTTGGGGGGGGGGGGCCACTGTTCATTGATATGCAGCCGAAGGGTTGCAGGTTCGAATCCACCTCAAGCCGCCTAGTAGGAACCTTGGGCAAGTCCTTCACTCACAATTGCTCAGACGCTGCGGCGTGAAACTCCGATTCAGTGTCCGCGCTGTAGTCGGGAGAGCTTCTGAGTGGAAACCTTGAAGATGGAAACTATGTAGCAAGTGCACATACATAGGTCTACATTTAAATGCATGGGCTAAACAGGCTTTATCGAGGTTTAGCTTGAAACCCACTGTTGTATTGTGGGTCTATATGACCATTTTTACAAAGTGCTTCTCTCAGCAAATGTCTTTCAGAAGCGCTCCCAGTGCGATCGACCCCGAGAGAAAAGGCAGTTGATTTGAGGCGAGAGAAAAGGCAGTTGATTTGAGGCGAGAGAAAAGGCAGTTGATTTGAGGCGAGAGAAAAGGCAGTTGATTTGAGGCGAGAGAAAAGGCAGTTGATTTGAGGCGAAAGAAAAGGCAGTTGATTTGAGGCGAAAGAAAGGCAGGATTTGAGGCGAGAGAAAAGGCAGGATTTGAGGCGAGAGAAAAGGCAGTTGATTTGAGGCGAGAGAAAAGGCAGTTGATTTGAGGCGAGAGAAAAGGCAGTTGATTTGAGGCGAAAGAAAGGCAGGATTTGAGGCGAGAGAAAAGGCAGGATTTGAGGCGAGAGAAAAGGCAGTTGATTTGAGGCTAGAGAAGAACTGAGGAAATACAACCAGAGAGAAAGGTGGAGTGAATTAGACTCTGACCTTAATATTCGACAGTGATGATGATGATGATGATGATAATGAGACTATAACGACAATTTTATCAAATATCATTTTATTTATTACATCTACAGCTTTGTAGCAAGAGTTTAAAACAAGCCAACTGATGAAGACCAGCATTTTAAACAACTACCAGATGTAGGAACCTAGAAATAATAGAGCACTACAAGTTGCAGACATAGCCTCACTCTTAGCCTTAGGTAAATAATCAGATTGAACATCTTGCTATCTAGATCTCAACAGTACTAGTGATATCGACAGAACTACTATTTTAATAATTCCAATACGAATGACAATTATTATTATCACATGCAATACGAATTCCACTTAATATAATATATTTATATATACAGCTTAGCACATAATTGTTTTACCATCAACTGGAATATCATAACACTGAAAGGAACATTAAAGGTTTGTTCCATTTAATTAGAAGGATGACTTAGAAAAAAGCTGCATAAGAAACGTCAAGAAATCGTTTGACAGAGTTGGTACATCACGGAAAGCAAAAGTAACTGTACAGTAATCTGTATGCATTCAGTTGTGTACAGCTGCTAACAACACTAGAACACAAAGTGTCTGTATGTACAGAAGGACATCCAGAACACAGAAAATTTCATTATCATTGATAGTATCTGCTTAGAACAGACAGCAGCACGAATAGAACACTCAAACACATACATTGCTTGTACGCTTGTGCAATGTCTATAAGTATATTTCTACATTAAATTTTTATGTTTTTAGGTATATCAGAAACCCATGGTTAGCAAGGTCTTTGCATGTATGTATTGCTTTCTATGTGGTTTTGTATGCTCTCCTCACTTGCATGTATGTGCATTGTATGCATTGCATTGTATGTATTGTATGTATTGTATGTACTTAAATATGCTTGCAGCACCGTTTAAGAACTGCACGTTTGTGCAATATCAATTACAACAGACAACGTGGACTAAACCACTACAGCAGTCATGCCTGTCATGGGGAAATAGTGTCTCGCTGCAGAACACAGTAGCCACACAAACACATAAGTAGGAGATAATGAAGTACGTATAGTGTGGTTCATAGCATAAGCATAAGTTAATTTTCTAGGCCTCAGCATATACAGCCGAACTTTTGCACATAAAGCATACACCAATATCATTGTAAGCTTACATATTTACAGTCAAGCTCGCTAGAGATGCGAATTAAAAAGAACAATCATGTTCACCATTAGCAACACACAAAATTAAAATGGAAATAATGAAAATGTTCTGTCCAGAATTCCATAAATAACAACACTCTGAAAAGCCACTCAAGATAATAATAATTATTATCTAAACAAGAATTCATTATCCTCATGATTGTTACCATCGTTATCATTCCTATTAATATCATCAAGAGTATAATTATCGTTTGTATGTAGGAAAGCAAAACAATAATGTCTAGAAATAACATCGTAATATAGTTCCCTCTGTTACTAAACATTCCAGTTTATCTTGTCAGCATGGAGTATATTCATAACCCATTTTTCATTGATTTAGAGACCTTATTGTTATTGTTACCATCAACTGCTCATGGATATGCCAACAAGGTAGAGTAATTTATGCAAAAATTTACTCAATGCTATAACATAATAAAGTGGAACATAATACGAGCATTTAGCAATTCTGTGTGCATTCACAAGCAAGCATAGGACTATGATTCACTAACTGCTTCGTTTTATATACCGGTAGTTACTACACCGTACACGCCTAGCTTTGAGGTGACAATGTTAATTGTGGTTTGAAGTCCACTCCAGTGCATCTTGTGACAAAAGTGTATTTAGGAAACGTCGTCCACCAAAGAAGAGGCATCCAAGTTTACAGCCAGACATTGTCTCCATTGTCTCCAAACCAACCATTGTCTTGTGAATCATTGTCTTGTGAATCCTTTCGAGTTTCAGTATATCATGTGAAGAGGGCTGCTCCCAAAGTAACGCTTGCCACAGCCCACAACCGAGTTCAGAGCAGAGTGGTTGGAGTAACCATAACAAATCTTTCCATATATTTCTTCCTCACATAGGTCTTAGACTTTCACGAGGGTGCAGAACTCCTTCAATATCTTTCTCAAATGAAACTATAATTATTTGTTGTCAAGCACATCATTTGTAACGGTTGACTTGTTGTTGGACTGAAACTGCTGACAATTCGGTGTATCAGTTGAAAGATTTTACTTCACTTATAGTCTTAGACCATGTTGATGATCGTGGCAGTGATTTAGAAACCAATTATTTTATTAACGGATTCGAAAAAGGTCTTCAAACGGTCTTTCAAATACCAGATAGCGTGACAAAATACCGATAATAGTCGCTAAGTTTTTTTCTTTGATTGCTTGATAAGTTACGTGACAAGTTTTCTTTCTTTGCTTCACAGATAATAATTGTCTATAGCCTTCTTTACTTGCTTTGCAGATAACAATTGTTGTATCCTTTGTTTGCTTCAAGAATAATAATTGTCTAGTTTTCTTTGTATGTGTTACAGATAATAACTGTTAAGCTTTCTTAGTTTGCTTCACAGATAAGAATTGTTTAGTTTCCTTTGTGTGCTTCAATGATAACAATAATAGTTTTTCTCTCTTTGATTCAAAGATAATTATTGTCTATAGCTTTCTTTGTTTGCTTCACAGATAATAATTGTTTAGTTTCTTTTGTTTGCTTCACAGATAATACCTGTTAAATTTTCTGTTTGCTTCACATAGAATGATTGTAAAGTTTTCTTTGTTTGTTTCACAGATAATAATTGTTTAGCTTTCTTTGTTTGCTTCACAGATAACAATTGTTAAATTTTCTGTTTGCTTCACATAGAATGATTGTTAAGTTTTCTTTGTTTGTTTCACAGATATTATAATTGTTTGCTTTCTTTGTTTGATCCGTTATTTGCTTAGGTTTTGTACGCGTGTCTCAACTTTGATCGCTCTTCAGTCGAATTTCGTCAAGAAGAGTTCTTCATTTAAGAAATTCCTTCTTCTCGGCTCGTTTGTTCACTCGCGCCGCAAACTCCTGAGCACGTCTGTAAAAAAAATACTCACGTTACTTCGGTTTAGTCAGTTGCAAAAATTTATTTAATAGTTCAAATACTCAGTTAATTTTAGATGATTTGTTAGATGCATTTAATAGTTTACATTAATCTATTAAGTGGAATATGCTTCGAAGTTGGCAGTGAGAAATTCATTAAATAGTTTAAAAGTTATTTCAGTAGCCTATATTATGAGAATTCATTAAAAAAATTGTATAGCGCCTCTTCAGGAGGACTACTCAGAGACACTAATATTTGATAAATTTATATTGATGTTTAAAAGCTAACCAATGGCCTTACATTAAATATTTAATTTCATATTTAATATCAGATAGGCTACAGTAGCATAATTGTAGAAGTTTGATTTTCATAATGGTGCAAGTATAAACTGCAACGAACCCAGTAAGATCTTCAATGTCAACAAGCATTGAGTCCTGTGCCATGTGCAAGTCATCACGATCGACCAACTGCTGCATCAACTCGGTGTTCAGAACTAAACAGTTATAAGCACAAGATCATTATAAATCATAATCAAATCTAATCAAATCTAATCTACTAAAATCTAATCTAATAAAATCTAATAAAATCTAATAAAATCTAATATAATCAAATATTATCTAATCAAATCTAATCTAATCTAATCAAATATTATCTAATCAAATATAATCTAATCTAATCTAATCAAATATTATCTAATCAAATCTAATCTAATCAAATATAATCAAATATTATCTAATCAAATCTAATCTAATCTAATCAAATATAATCAAATCTAATCAAGTATAATCTAATCTAATCAAATCTAATCAAATCTAATCACGTCTACAGTGCTGCCATCGCAATGCATAATTCAATCAAACGCTGGACACGAAATGAATTAAATGAATAAAAGCCATAATTATAATCTTTTCAGTTGTGGCCTGGCTGGAAGCGCCTCTGAGTAGTTTAAGAACGCTGTATAAAGTAAAGTTCATTTGGATTGATTGGAAATACATGTATGCAGTTGAAGTTTGAAAGGTAAGAAAAAACTCGTGATACGAATGCCTGAGTTATTGTTATTATGTTTTTGCCCGAGGTGCATATAATTCATCACTGTGTGACATATTATTAATTTTTTTTAATCCCGAGGTAGTTAATTATTAATTATTATTAGAAAGATTCCGCCTGGTACTAATAAACTATGCATTTTCATATCTAACAAGTCGGCGGTTATTATGTATCACACAGGCTATCTTTATTTGTTAGCACTGTTTTATACTTTAGTGTTGTTTTAAACTATCTACTAGTATCTAGACTCTCGAGCCACTGCCTAATGAAAGGACATGGCAGTTCCTGATCATTTACACATAACAACACTCCCATCAATACACACTCCATTCCACCTCACTATCCACCGTCCACTCCACCGATCAATTCTTCCACCCATCAGTCCTTAGTTCATCAATCTTCCGCCCTCAATCCTCATTCTTCAACCCTTCAATCCTCTGGCAATCCGTCAAAGGCTAGGGTCAGAGTTCACCTTCAATCTGTGCGTGAAGATCGTTGACGACGACTTGCAGCTGAGCAAAGTTCATCTGCAGCAGAAGATGTTTGCTGAGATGACGAAACTTGCCATCGATGAATCCAGGAATTCCAACCTAAAACAGATCAAGAAATGAACCCTAACCCTAACCCTAGCAACTTCACTAATCAAATAGCCTGTCAATCAGTCAGTGAGCCAGTTAATGAATCAGAAATTCAAATGCAACCAGCCAGTCACTAAGTGAGTCAGTTGCTCAAAGAATCAGCCAGCCAGTCAATAAGTCGGTGAGTCATACAATGAGTCAGCCAGACAGCCAGTCAATAAGTCAGCTAATCAATGAGTCAATGGATCAGCCAAGCCAGTCAATGAATCATAAAGTCAAACAATCAATACGTCCGTTAGCCAGTCAATAAGTCAGCCAGCCAGCCAGTTAATCAGCCAGGATGAATCAGTCAGCCAGCAAGCCAAAAGTCCGCAAATCATCCAGTCTATTAATAAAACTGCCAGAAAACTGTCATAGAAACACTTTCCTTATATATGTAGTGCTACATAAATATCACAGCTACCGTTACACCATTTCACTGTTGACAGCAAATCATTTCAGCGAATAATTATATAAGACGAGATAATTGAAGAGAAGAAGATTACAATTTCGGCGAGTGGAGATTTCTTCTTCAGTTGTTTCTCCAACTGCAATTGCATATGCGCCATCGGTCGAACCTCAAACACAACAAACAGAACAACTGAGGTAACAGATACAGGTAACATTTCACACAACTGGTCAACCACAAGTGAAGAAACGCAATGTATTCTCAAGACAATAAATTTACTTTAACTTAGTAACAGGCAATAATAATAATAATATTATAACAAAACAGTTTCCCCAAAAAGTCAGTACCATGCGGAACAGAGCTCATGGTGAATGAGGCCAAAGATTCTGCATTCATAGGAAAATTTCATTTAAAGAAATTTCTGTTCTAATTTCCGTTTATTAAGCCAAACACGGTAAATATTTGTAACCTATTACATCTCTTAAACAGTTTTGCTTATATCAACAAATTATAAAGGTATGGTTATAATGGTTATGGTCAAGAACATAAAACTTTCAGAGGCAAGCAACTGCCATAATGCATGCAGGTAACACTAAATATCATAATGCTGGACAGACAGAGATTTAAATTTGTAATCTGAATTTAAGTGATAGTCCGATGGAACCACAGAAGTGCTAAGACAAAAGGTTGGGTGGTGACAACATGATCTACCTGTGCCAATGCCATCTTTGCTTCCGCTTGTAGTCGCGCTTGCTTCGTGAAGAAATCCTCATTGTCATCGTCGTCGACCATAGCACCAACTTTCAAGAACTGCAAGAACAAAATAATCTTTGTCAATGTTACTCAACAATAATTGAATTTTCACTCGTTCCTGTATTCATTTCCTGCAGTACATCATTCCGTTCACAGCAAAATAGTAGTAACTTCTAGTGGTGGACCAGTGGTCTGGAATGAGCATCCACAGAAGTTAAGTCTGATTCCTGGGGTTTTTACTTCAAAGCATTTTTTTTATTCAACTCAAAATTGCGCTTTGTTGCCGTACTACGGTCGGGAGTGCTTTTGAGTGGTTCCCTTGAAGAGGCGTTATAGAAATTCTTGAATGAATGAATGAATTTACGTATATAATATCGTATACCCTATGCAAGCGCAAGAAACAACATAAAGTTGGATTGAATGATCGATTGATTAATTAATCAATTGATTGATTGATCGATAAAATATCCTGGGTTCATATGAAAGAAAACTCACCTCCTGAATAGGAACGACATCCGGGGTTGAACTTAAAGCAGAGCCGAGCTCACCGCCCCCGCCACAACCCCCACCACCACCACGCCCCCTGACGGCGGCGAAGGTTGGCGCCCCTGCATCGGATGCAGCGGCCTCGTTGACGAAGCACATGTGGAGGTTCATGTTCGTCTGAAGTCGAGCCTGAAGACTCGGTTTACGCAGAAGTAGATCGGAGTCGAAGGTCGAATCGTCGTCGACGGGCATCGCCAGCTTACGACGAATATGCTCGCGGTCTCCACAGTGTGACTAAAGGGAAAGAAGAAGAACATGGTAGTCTATCATAAAGCTAGTAAGACAGCCATGCCATTGTAAACCCTCATAATGAATGAATAAACATTGATTCAAATACAAGAACTTACTGTTAATTACAATTTAAATCAATTTATATTAATCACAATTTACACTAATTACAATTTGCGTTAGTTACAATTTAAATTATTTACAGTTTACACTAAATACAATTTACACTGATTTCAATTTACACTAATAACAATTTACGTTAATGTGAATTAAAACATTCATTGCAGTTTACATTAATTACAATGTACACTTATTACAATTCAAGTTAATTACAACTTAAATTAATTACAATTTACACTTACTAGAGTCTCTATTAATTAGTCTGCGTTAATTACGACTTTTAAATTAATTAAAATTTATACGAATTGCAATTCAAGTTAATTACAATTTAAATTAATTACAGTTTGCATACAAGTACAAGATACATCAATTACAATTTACAATGATTACAATTTACGTTAATTTCAATTTGAATTACAGTTTACATTCATAATTACAATTTACATTAATTACAATTTACATAATAATGAATTACCCATTTCTTCTGCTCCTCCTCCGCCGCCTTCTGCAGCTGTTCCTCCAGCATCTGCCAATCCATCTGTGGCAGAACCGTCTCCACCGTGTAGATGTCAAACTCACCAATCGACGACAATGACTCATCCATCTTTCGCCTCACCATCTTCACCTTTCCAGGAGACTCCTCCGGAACACGGACGCACTCCGACTGATCCGCACTCGGAAGAGTGGAATCAACCTTTCCGGCACCTGGAGCAGCTACCACGGATGCCGTCACGTGATGCTCGCTACCATGGAAGCCATTTCCGGTATCCACGACATCTGGAACTTCCTGTCTGCATGGAATTGCATCTTCGCTCCGTGTAGCGGAAGAGGACTCAACGAGAGGATTCGAAACCGGATTAACCTCATTCAATTTCGTATCCGCGTTTTCCACCTGCACTCCGGTCTCGAATGCTGACATCTCTTTCACGAGATCCGAGACCCCAGTTTCGCTTGACTTCAGCCCTGGGACGCACTCCGCCGCACCACTCCCAAGTCCACGGTCGCTTTCCGCTGCTGCGGACAGCGCTTCCCTCGAATCCCCAAGATTGCCTCCTCCTTCTCCTCCTCCTCCTCCTCCTCCTCCACCCGGATCGGAGAAGTCCAGGTCAGACCCGCTCTCCGGATCATCGCTGAGCGGACTCACCGTCTGGTACTTCTCGTTGTGCAGACCGAACGGCAACGCGCTCGCATTCACCTTCTTCAACTCTGCGAACTCCTGCGCGAGACTCAGGTAGTTGGTCTTGCGCAGTCGCCGGTTGAACTGCTCCTCGTCCTCCTCGCTCTCGCGCAGGATCGTCGGGTGGACCTGGAAGCCAGTGCAGCCGCCGTCGGCGAACGCGTTGCCAAGGTCAAGGTCCTCCTTCTGGATGATCTGCACGTTCGCCAGGTGCTCCTTGATCGGGTCCGCCATCTCCGAGTAGTCGGACACGATCGAGTCCGGGTCGGAGTCGATGCCGCAGCGCATCGCCAGCGAGTAGGACTTCCTGTCGACGACGATCGCCTCGATGTCGTCCGGATCAACCGGGTCCTGATCCTCCTCCTCGGTGGGGTTAGTGGCTGGATCGTCATCGTCGTCGTCGTTGATCTTGAGGAGGAGGAGGTTCTGTTCGCTGTTGTTGTCGTCTGGGGTGGACAACGACATCATCTGGATGCAACCACCGGTGCTGCTGCTGCTGCTGCTGCTGCTGGTGGTGTCCGTCTCACTTGTTTCGTCCTTTTCCCACGCACCACCGGAGCAGGATGAGGACGCATCACTCCGAGAGGAGGAGGAGGAATTCAGGTCAACTGGATGAGGATGAGGATGAGGTCCAGTCGGTCGAGTGTTGCGGTATGACCTCCACGCTCTCTGAATCCTACAAGCGTGTAATTGTAATCGGACATTTATATGGCGCCACTATTGTCCGCCGACAGAGGGCAGGAGCAAACGTCAAGGGCCTGAAGACTTTTATGACTAATATGCACAAACCTCATGATTGGTGCCTTTTAAAATATAACAATGAGTCCATAGCTGCAAAAGCCATTTTTGGTTTTTAATTTTTTTCACTTTTTCGTTTCTATTTTTTGTGTGTAACCTCAAGAGGTTTTTCTGGCCATGCCATTGCTGAATAACACTCAAGACACGGAAAGCAAATTAAGAAAGTTTTCAGTTTAGTTCTGAATGAGATGAGGAAACTGACAGACACCAGAACCTGAAAGTAAAGCAAAAAAGCCCCCGACCATCAACAGAGAACTCATGACAATAAAACACTGCTTTCGAGTAAGGTATATATAGAGCAAAAGTCAGAAGCACTGCCTGTATGAAACCGATCCAAACAGCTGCAATGTAATGTAACCTGATAATCATTTTGAGCTGGATAGTACAGAAACCGTGTGTGTGTAAGTCAATGGAAGTTTATAAATAATACTATGTATCCAACCGAGTCCATGTTTACCTTTGCCCAACTGAGTAGATCAATCGCCTTACCGTGGAACCGAGTGGATATTTACCTTTACCCAAAAGTAATTTAATATTATGATGTCCTCCTTACGTCAACAACTCCGAACAGCACGATACTAAGGTCGAGTAACATTAGTAATCAGAAACAAACTGGATGAGAGAAGTATTTAGGTATATGGAGCGAAAGATGGCAGGCGTATGTTATAGGAGAGAGAGGCAGACGTGAGGTATAGGGTTTCAGATGGTGGGACCTGCGGCCAAAGTGAATGAGCACCGACGAAGAGGATGTTCATGTTTTCAATGTTGACGAGAAAGTCGGAGGATGGAGTATTATATTGATGTGGAGATGTGATGAAGCTGTTAATTCTCGTGGATGGATGGATGGATGAATGGGTGGATGAATGGATGAATGGATGGATGGACGGGTAGATGGATGGATGGGTGAATGGATGGGTGGATGGATGAATGGATGGAAGGGTGGATGGATGGATAGATGGATGGATGGAAGGGTGCAAGGATGGATGGATGGATGGATGGGTGCAAGGATGGATGGATGAATGGATGGAAGGGTGGATGGATGGATAGATGGATGGATGGAAGGGTGCAAGGATGGATGGATGGATGGAAGGGTGCAAGGATGGATAGATGGATGGATGGAAGGGTGCAAGGATGGATGGATGGATGGATGGAAGGGTGCAAGGATGGATGGATGAATGGATGGAAGGGTGGATGGATGGATAGATGGATGGATGGAAGGGTGCAAGGATGGATGGATGGATGGAAGGGTGCAAGGATGGATAGATGGATGGATGGAAGGGTGCAAGGATGGATGGATGGATGGAAGGGTGCAAGGATGGATGGATGGATGGAAGGGTGCAAGGATAGATGGATGGGTGGATGGATAGATGGACGGGTGAATGGATGCATGGATGGAAGGGTGGATGGATGAATGGATGGATGAATGGATGGATGGGTGGATGAATGGATGACTGAATGAATGAATAAATTATCTTACGAGATAATAGGTGATAGATATCGTCCAGTCTCTTCCGAGTTTCTCCACTGGTTGGTTGTCTCAGTAGCACTAAAGATAAAAGTTGATACAACCTGGATAAGTATCATGATTGATCAAGTACTACAGCAACAACACAGAAGCTGTAAGTTGTAAAGCAACAAGAATCATTTTCAAAGTGACATAAACACAATTACCCAAATTCTGATCTATTCTCACAGCATCCTTTATTCTCATAGCACGACTACCGGTACGTAATGAGCAAAGTCTCAGTTCTGACGTCGAAAATCCATCTAACCATCCATCCATCAATTAATCCATAATATTTATCCATGAACACATTGATCATTCTATCCACTAATCCACCTATTAGTCCGTCAATCATTCGTCCATCATTCAATTCATCCATTTGTGTGTGTGCGTGTGTGTGCATGCTTGTGTGTGTGTGTGCATGCTTGTGTGTGTGTGTGTGTGCATGTGTGTGTCTAACTGTCTATGCATGTCTGTCAGTGTGTGTGTGTGTGTGTGTGCGT
>CAMAOG010000319.1:0-35283 GCA_945859605.1 Lumbricus rubellus | reverse complement strand
CCACCCTCACATGCCGAGGTTAAGGAATGAAGCAGCTAATACTTCATACCCATAGCTATTATACCTCAGGGCCAGCTAAAAGAAGAATAATTCGCATAGCTAGGCTATCTTTCTTTTCCTTTGCTTTGACACGTTGTCTGTCTTTGAGAAAGTCTTCAGTATTTCACAGCGTTTCAATCTAAGTATAGGCTAAATCCAATCTATGTAATTCAGTTACCAACTAAATGGCAGGTCTTCGTGGAATACGCGTTCATTCCATCGTCTTCTCTAGGCCATCATTTCGTCTCCCACTGACATTCATCAGCCAGAGGTTGAGAGTGGCGAGAGGCAACGACGTGGAGACGCAGCTGCGGTGGCGACTCGTCCATAATTGCTGCCTCAACGACGGCCAACAAAGTTTACGACCGACCAACCCAGTCGTGGCAGTTTAAAAATCTGCTGATTATTAACACTTGAAAGACGAGCGTGGGTTTAATTATTGGGAAACCGATATACGCAGCTCGTCATTAAACTGTAGGCCTATCTAGAATTCAGAACCCACCGAAGGAAGAACTAAGTCTTATCTCTTATACCGCCATCACGTTAATGCGGCCAAAGATTCATTGGCTAAAATTATGTGAGCAGCATTAGCAGAGCTACGGAACTTTCCAGATTAGTCTACTAAGACACGGGCGTACGCAGATGTTTTTGCAGGAGCGGGAAAAGCACGGTGGTTAGATTTAATTTCTTTTAGCTCGGACTTAAAAATGCAAGGCATGAAAGTAAGGACCTGGGTATTTTTTAAAGCGTTTTATAGACCTAAATGCAAATTTCTCGGTTTCACTTTTATAGGGTTTATTATTAGTAGGCATATTAGGCCTATTAGTGTTTTTAAACCAAATGTAGGCCTATGACATAGCACACTAGTTAAAAATAGGTGTCAATTTTCCAGTTGGGCAAGTATAACCCTCTTGCCAAGTTTCCTCTGTGTAAGGGAACCCATATGTAGACATCTATACATGTAGGTCCACTGCGATTAGACTATAAGCTTAGATTAGATTATAATTATAGTTGGAACGCCGCTTGTGGCTGCTCGCGGGATGTTACCTATTCCTTGTCGCTTTGTACGTTCTTTAGTTGTTTTTTTAGTCGCCCTTGTTACGGCCTAATAATTTGCAGTAATTATTATTATTAGGACTATTAGGTAAGAGTGATGCCAACGCCATGGTATTATCAACGAAGCTTACAGCCTACGCCATGGGGTATAATATTATGCGTTCTGGCCTCGGTTGATTGAAAATTACTTTGTTTAGCCTAATAGCAATTCGAGATTTTGTTGGTCATCAGTTAAATTAGATTTCCGTGTATCATGGGAATTGAACAAAATGTTTTCCGCACCAGTTCCGATTTGTAGCGGTGCGCTAGTGAAACACGTTGATATCGAGAGATGTCTTCTGTGGCTTTGATGCTTTTGATGGTTTTGATACTTTTGATGCTTTTGATACTGTTGATGCTTTTGATGCTTTTGATGGTTTTGATGGTTTTGATCGTTTTGATGCTTTTGACGGTTTTGATGGTTTTGATGCTTTTAATGGGTTTGATGCTTTTGATGATTTTGATGCTTTTGATGGTTTTCCAGCGAGGTTTGATTTGCGCTGCAGACGATGAATACAACTGCAGTCGTCTAATGCTCAGCGTTTATGATTGCATTGATTGTTCGCTGGAAAGAAGTGATTGAATGGATGTCGTATCGGAAATTGTTCACAACTGATGGCAGCCACACGGACGGACAAGCGGCACAGAAACGGAGACGGACAAACAGAGAGATAGACGGACAAACAGAGAAATAGACGGACTGACAGAGAGATAGACGGTCTGACAGAAAGAGGGTCTATAGATGGATTAACGGATATTTAGACGGACTAAGAGAAATGTAGGCTACAGATGGATTACCGGTAACAGAGATAGGCGGACTAAAAGAGAAAGATAGACTGACTGACAGTCAGAGAGAGACTTACAGTAAGACAGGCAGACTAACAGAAAGACGGGACGGACTAACAGAGAAAAAGGCATACGTCTGGACAGACCGATTGACGGAAGGAATGAAGGGAAGGTTAACGATGCGAAGAGAGAATGAGACCAATGGACGGACATACTAAGGAAGACATTGAACAACACAGATCAACACACAGACAGTTAGACGGACAGACAGACGGACCGACGGGGGCGGATGGAAGGGTGTGTCCTGTAGAGTTGCGTGGTAAAGAGTAATCTGCCAACGAGCGTGAATGGATATGCAGACGATTGTTATGTTATTATGGACAACAGGAAGGGACCAATATTATTTATCGGTGTTTTCTATCCTATAGAAATTCTTTTATATGTATTTTATTATCGTTGAATTCTCCACAAGATAATAATATTATGATTGCAACGACTATAAGAATGTCGTCGATGTAGGATGCATTTTTTTAATGCGCGCTAAAAGATGTTCTAATGGTTACGTCAACTTACGTGCTGCACATGTGCGTCTCATCTTATTGTGTAGTGTGTAGGCATACTTACACCATGCTATAGGAGTAATGGGTTATGTGTGCATATTCGTCTGAGGTGTAGGCCCTACGTGCGAGTAGGCCTATATGTGTGTAATGTTTTATATAGGCATCTCCCGAGTGGGGTGGGGTGAAATTTCCTCCACAAATGACATTCCCACTCCCTGAAAATTGTCGGTTTCAGTGAAAGTGTTGTTTCAGACGCCAGTCGGTCACTGTTGGTTATTCGGTCGGTTATTCGGTCGGTTATTCAGTCGGTTATTCAGTCGGTTATTCGGCCGGTTATTCGGTTGGTTATTCGGTCGGTTATTCGGCCGGTTATTCCGTTGGTTATTTGGTCGTCCAGTCAATCCTTCGACCCTTCGAAACTTGGCGCCATTAAGTTCTTTTTACTGGTTTAACCACAAAAAGAAATAATTTCCAAATTCTTGAAAATAATTTTTGTGCACTTAGTTACCATGTCCATTTGAAACTTCAAAAAGGAAAATTTTTGCGACCATGTCAATTGGAAACCCCTGTAGCGGAAACCCATCCCCAATCTTTTTTTCTTGGACACGCCTCTGCTTCGGTTATGCCTATAGCTGGTGGTTCGGTGAGTTAGTCTATATACTTCGGTAGTTCGGTCTCTCTGCCATTCGGTCAATCATTTTGCCTGTATATCCGTTTTCCATGTGTGTCGTGTCGTTGAAACCTTGCAATATATGGCAGGGCTGCATGATAGGAATTAGCTTCATTCCGGAAGGTTTTTATTAAGCATAAAATCACCGACAAGCGAATTTCGAATTCCATCCAACCGTCAGCTTGCAGGTGGCTAATAGATCACTCGCGTCCTATGACTGACCAGCAGCTGCAGCTATATGCGCTTAAACGAAAGCCTTCGAAGACTGAATATTGACTCCATGACTCCATGACTCCACGTGTGACCTTGCCAATTATATTGGAAAGCTGTTGAATCTGAACAGATACATGTATGAATCAAATGTTAGAAATCATTAAATGACATGACTAACTGACTTAATGACAATCATTCTGACAGTGTAATTGTCTGTCGGACGCAGAGCTACACAATGTAGTACACATGAGAACAGACATGGCCTATACAGAAAGACAGATATAGAGGCAGATAGGAGAAGTGGAGGACATACAAAGAGATCAACGCATAGGCAGACAAACAGACAGACGTACAGATAGGCCTGGCCAGACATAGGCCTACATGTAGATTACAGACAGCTTAGGCGAGTCTTGCGATGTCTGTAAGTTCTGCTATTTCGAGTCGTAGTAACTCATTGGAATTGAAGGACGATGATTCCAAACATCTTCGTCTTCGTCGTCTTCTATGAATCAGAGAGAGAAAGAGAGATACATGTAGATAGAGAGCGAATCTCGTGTGTCATTATTTGTCTGAGGGAGGAGGAAGAGAAGCGAAGATCAATGACCGAAGCAGACAAGACATCTCCTCCGAGGAAACTATAGACAAGACACTATAGAATTATTATTGTCATCGATCAAAAAACCAAATGCATCACTACACGTACAAGAAGACAGTTAGACAGACAGACAGACAGACAGACAGACAGACAGACAGACAGACAGACAGACAGACAGGTAGACAGACAGACAGACAGACATATAGACAGACAGACAGGCAGACAGACATATAGACAGACAGACAGACATATAGACAGACAGACAGACAGACCGGCAGACCGGCAGACAGACAGACAGACAGACCAGCAGACCGGCAAACAGACTGAGGCAAACAGACAGGCCACGTCATTCCACGCAGGGATCGACCATTGTAGATCGATAATCCACCCCTCTTCTGACCTCATTTAGCCTAATATTCCGACCACCCCTCACAGCCCTCATAAAACACGACCCCCACCAAACAAAAGATAAATCGCGTGCATCGAACAACCTCCGACCCTCTCTTCCTCCCCAGTGCCTTTCCCTGCGACGCCAACCTCTTCCCCACCCACCCCACCCAATTCTCTCCCTCCTCCCACAATTCGCTTCGATCTGAAACTCCCATACGCGCTTGATGGTTGCGACCGATACGATCTCAAGTGATAAAATCACAATCTCTCACCGTCTCCCGTTGACTCATATATATATATATATATATATATATACATCTATATATATATAATATATATATATGCACACGTTATCTATCTATACATGTGCTAGGCTATACACGCATACGCCTCAACTATATGCGTTCTGTATATCTTATAACCCATATGTATGATGCATTATATAGGCTACATGTGTATTTTATCTTACACACGCGCGAGCACCCACACACATAAATATGTAGATACACAATCATTATCATGAACAAATGTCAAATGTATCACTCGTTTTATCTGACAGATGGCATAATGAGAAAACTTTCATCATAAGGATGTTACACGCTATTTTGGAATTAGGATAATGTGTGTGTTTTTGTGTTTTTAAAATAATATCTGATCAACTCAATGTAGCCTACCATAAAATGAGGTTAGCAATAATATTATATTCTTGTCTTATTTTTTACAATCAGCAAATAATTATGTCATCTTACTCATCTATAAATAATGTTATACAAGTCATGTATGACCATAGGCATAATGTATGAAGCGTCATAATTGCATATTATAGGTCTATTACCGTCTATATATACATACATGTACATACATACATACATACATACATACATACATACATACATACATACATACATACATACATACATACATACATACATACATACATACATACATACATACATACATACATACATACATACATACATACATACATGCATGCATACATACATACATACATACATACATACATACATACATACATACATACATACATACATACGAACATCATCGGAACATGCATAAATACATACATATACGCACTCTATTTGTGTGTGTGTGTGTGTGTGTGTGTGTGCGTGCATGCGTGTGTGCGCGTGTCTGTGTGTGTGGTTCCATCCATATAAAGACGGTTGAATTGTTGAATGACGTTGAGATTGTTCTTGTCACTTAAACGGCGATTGCGTGTCGTGCAAGATCTGCAGCGATGGTTGACTTGTATATAATAATGAATGGAAGGTCTTTATTTTCTGTTGGCAAAATGTCGCGATGCTGCATGGGTCGCATTATTCTTGCCGCTGCAGCAGGTGCTTTCTCGCCGTCTTTTTCAAATCGATATTTCCCTATACAGCCATGTTGGAATTCACAACATTATATCTGTTTTATACATAATTTTATTTTCACGGCACTTTGATAGCCTGCGTGGGCACGGAGGTTAGAAAACCTGAGTTATAGACCTCATTAACATCACTGACGCCCATACAAAGACACTGGCCTCCAGCCTTCCATGCAGGGAAAGGTAGGGAAAGACGTTGATACCATTCAAATGCGTTTCTTTGTATACGCGCCTGTCTATGTATTTTATATATATGGGACATCCCATGCAGCACCCGGTTGCTGTCCCCGCTATATATCCTCAGCGTTCGGAGGCTGATGGCTCCATTGACCGTATACACTATATATAAGCAATTGTTCTGCTCCAGTGCCTCTGTGCTTGTATGGCTGTATACAAGCGTCCAGATAAATCAACATCTTGGCTATACGGAAGCTCACACATGGAACATCGCACACGGCATTTCATTGTGTATATAATTATAGCCTATATAATATGTCTATATAAATTATACAAGGTCTGCTCTCTGTCCCTTTTACTCACACCCACGCGAAGCAGAATCGTGCCTTCTTAGTGGTATTTCCCTAGACCTGGAAATTCTCGAATAACCTTCCATTTACGCTAAGCACACTCTACATGTATTTAGAACTCCTTCTCGGGCATTCCTCTCTCATCTTATATGACAGTTTATTTGGCCTGGTAAGGGCTGCAATGGCAGCGCCTCTGAGTATAGTCATATTGAAGCGATAATTATGCCAGTCCCACGCGCAGAGAAAAGAGGAGGGTGACGGTCGATAATAAACTTTGTTATTAATTAAACAGTGTCGATAAACAGAAACTACGACTACGCCCACACGACATCGGTCTGCATTAAAGGAATATGTTGACATGGAAAATGGTACATGTGCGATTCTCCCCAGAAAAATGACGGTGTGATGTAGTAGAAAAAGGTCATCAGATTTAAAAGTAACGGAGCTGATGTATTTTCAGAAGATTTGGGAGAATTTGTTTTTTAAAGTCGTCAAAAATGTTCTGTCAAAGGGTGTCGTCGATGCATCTTTCCAATTGCTAGGGTCGGGATGACATAGACAAAGTTAATGTCCAAATATTTCATGTGACTCATAATTACTATTCATGACTATGGTCGGGGAGGCTAATGCATAAACATCTAGTCGCGTGGTCATCGCTCGACAGCTTTTTGTTTAATTCTTGCGAAAAGTTGCAAGAAAATAATGGTATTGCATCTCGAACGATTGTCAAAATAGAATTTCGACGTTTTAATGAAAATAACTTTTATTTAACAAATTTTTATATGCGGAAAGAAAACGTTATTCTCCGATATAAACAAAACATCGTCTGCTCAAAAGTCCATAAAATTATTGATGCAGGTCACGTGGTAAAATAGCCAAGAAGCATCTGAAAACTGAACTTTTTACACAGGCATATCTTGACTAACTTTTTCCTGTTCCGAGTGCTTCTGAATCGTTGCTACGTTTTTTTAGTCGATTGCTTACGGACCCATGGCACTTAAATCTCTACATATTATTGTGTTTATGCATTGACTAATGACTACGCGCGTAGTATTCTTGACCCTAGATGTTTATGCATTTAATAGCACTGTTATGCCCGTGAATTTTTCCGACAATAGATCATGAATATTAATTATGAGTCACATGAAATATTTGGGCATTAACTTTGTCTATGTCATCCCGACCCTAGCAATTGGAAAGATGCGTCGTCGATCGGTGTCCGAGCTTATCGGTTGCTGTCCGCACAAACAGCCTTTTCCCCGCCCCCTCTAGAAACCTGAATTTTCACCCACCCCCATGCAGAGGGAACTGTAGATTAAACACTGTGTATGGCGCCGTGACATCCTACGCTAATGATTATGCATTAGGTTATTGACGGTGAATCGATGAATATTCATCACAGTTCTGCTGAGAACATGAAGAATGCGCTGAAGGACTGATGAATATGCATTAGATTTGCATTCCGTTGCTTCGACAATCTTCAACATCTGATGGGAAATCTTATGGAAGCAGTCGACAGAATCTTCAGGGACAGAAATTGCAATAACGAATGGAAATGTGTCGACTGCCAATAAACATTGATACATCGATAGTTTTCCTTTGCATGGGGATGATAAGATCTACTGTTGTGTATTCGAAATTCTGTGGCGATGATAGATGGTAGGCCTAAGATCTCAGTGGGTTTGTTTCGTATTATTATCGCAAAATTTGCCACAGTTAGATCTATTGGTCACGCTGTATATATACAGTCACATACTATATCTCAGTACCGGTACTCGACATTAGGAAATCAATCAATTAGGTATAATCAATAAATCAATCAATCACTCAATCAAATAATCAATCAATAATCGATCAATCAAAATGTTTTATTTGCAACTAAATCAAACAAAGCATGGGGTGCAATCGCTAATGGAAGACTGCTAAAGTATTTGCGAAAGAACAAACTATTCGTCATTCGGTGACGAATGTCCGAAGCGGTTTCCGGACAATCCCTAATTGACGTTTGCAATTCACTTTAGAATCCTGCAGGTTACAACGCGACAGGCCACCAGAGAAATTATGTTATGACATCTTCGTTTTTATTGACCGGTCGTCATAACGCGACAGTTCAGTTAGTCTAGCATGCGCTAAGAGATTATAAGCGGAAAATCCTTATAAGCGTTTCGGAACAGCATAGATCTAGCCTATACGGGAATAGGCGTCACGCTACGGTAGGTATAAGCTCGTGAATAAGCTGGGGCCCATAGAAATCTGGAGCTTACGATTACGATAATTACGACTACGACTACGGTTACGAAAAGAAGCATTATACGAGCAGACGGCTGAGAGGCTTTCGTAGAGCAGAACCACGTGCTTGGCGGAGCATGGAGAGGTGATGCTCCATCCGCTTACAACGGTCGAGTGGTTTTGGATGAGGCCTTGCTCATTTCAAGGGTCACTGGTTGCTGATCTACGCATGTATCAATCGAATCACTCCAATGACCGCTTCTCTTGCATGCATCTAAAACCCTCCAATGGTCCGAGTTATGAGGAGTCAGGACCATGCATGCTATAAGATGATCAGTGTCCAACCATGATAAACATCAAAGATGTTCACCCAAATCACCAATAATCTTAAGACGAAAATCACCCATTGAGACAATTTACTGTCATTACGACCAGCCAAGACGTCCACACACACAAACACACACACACACACACACACTGTGACACACACATGCACAAACACACACAGGGCCTTCAAAGACGCGTATATTCTTGTCTGTTCGATAAGACATGCGTGGACTGAAGATCGGGCTTGTTTAGCGGAATCAGGATCACTCCCTTTCTGGGGTGTATACCCTTTCTTAGGAATTTTTACCTGATAGATGATAATAATATTATTAGCTCCTCATCTGTCTGCACACTTTTATTTTATACATTTTTGTTTACTTGTTGTTTTTGGTTTGATGATCTATTTTTGGTTGGAACGACGTGTGATTTAAAACATTTAATCGCGATTTTAAAAAGGTATGCTCACTGAGTTAGGTACCATGTTCTTTGTATCTTTGTACAAAGTCAAGCGAAATGTTTAAATTATTGCACTGAATGCAATAGGCCTAATAGTAATAATTGTTAATTTCTTTCGCCATCTTGGACTTTTCCATCGGCATAATTATCTACATCCACTGCAGAATGATCACTGAATTTTCTACTAAAATATTTAACATTGTCAATGTTCAATGTTCATGCGTGTAGCCTATATGTGTAGGTTATGTGTGTATGTGCATGTGTATGTGTGTGTGTGTGTATGTTTGTGTGTGTGGGGCGTACATGCACGAATGAATGTAGGCTATGTATACAGTTAATATTTAACATACTATAGCCTACATACAAAAATACATGTGTCGTATACGAGTATGTGTATACGTGTGCGCGCGTGCACGTGTGAACTTGTGTGCGTATAATGCGTAGGCCTATGCACGTATGTATTGTAGGTAGTAGCCTATACGTATGCATGTGTGTAGACGCTTAATAGTAGGCCTATAGGCCTACCATGCTCTATGTTAATAATAATTCTGCCTTAACTCGGTCGGTGTAGCATGCAGTCATGTTCCATAAGAAACAACTTTCTCTATGACGATGGTTCCTACATAAAGCGTTACACTGATTTTCCGGTGTACAGCCCGATATAAGAAATAATCATCTTCATATAAACGCAATTTTACAAAGACTACAAGTTTGTTTCTGCAGGCAGGAGGATTACTTGCCAGATATTCGGTCAATAAATTATAGTCATGTTCCACTTTCGAAACCGGTTTCGGATTATCATGACTTCCGGTCACGAGATGAATTGCTTAGCGTTGCGACTAGCAATGCTTTCCGGAACCCGAGGCATAATACATATTCAAGCAGTAGCCTATCGTAACTTGAATGCACGAATGAATGTACGAATGAATGTACGAACGAATGTACGAATGAATGAATGTATACGAATTAATGAATGAACGAATGTGCGAATGAATGTACGAATAAATTAATAATATACGAATGAATGTACGAATGAATGAATGTATGAATGTACGAATGAATGAATGTATGAATGTACGAATGAATGAGCGAATGTACGAATGAATGTACGAATGAACAAAAGAGTGCATAAACGAATGAACGAGCGATCAAAATGACGGGCCTCCGCCGCTCACGATAATAATGATCTCCATTAATTTTGATCAAACACTCTTATAACAGCGGAGCTCTTAATAAACCGATCAAACGCGGAGAGTACCGAAGCCATTCGGTCTAAGCCGGATAGTGCCGAAGTCATCCGGTCTGAGCCGGATAGTGCCGAAGTCATCCGGTCTGAGCCGGATAGTGCCGAAGTCATCCGGTCTGAACCGGATAGTGCCGAAGTCATCCGGTCTGAGCCGGATAGTGCCGAAGTCATCCGGACGGAGGCGGAGAGTGCCGAAGTCATCCGGACGGAGGCGGAGAGTTCCGAAGTCATCCGGTCTGAGCCGGAGAGTGCCGAAGTCATTCGGTCTGAGCCGGAGAGTGCCGAAGTCATCCGGTCTGAGCCGGATAGTGCCGAAGTCATCCGGACGGAGCCGGAGAGTGCCGCAGTCATCCGGACAGAGGCGGAGAGTGCCGAAGTCATCCGGACGGAGGCGGAGAGTGCCGAAGTCATCCGGACGGACCCGAGGCGACGAAGCGGCCAACTATAATAGAACTGATTGATGGACATAATTTCAACGACTCTCTTAAGTAACGAGACCCTCTGCCTAGGGAGGCGACGGCAGAGAACACAGGCCGATACACATCAGGACACTCCTCATCTATTCACCACCGAGACCCGCTTAACCCTGCTTCATCCTCGCCTGCCTTGCTTCGAAGAACGTCACGGCTCAGAGACCCTGTCAACGCACCACTGCCCAGGAACTAATTAGGAACACGTTACGCTTCATGAGCACGGCTGTATTCCAGAGCGTTTGATAGATGCTATATAAATTTTAGAGACACATCAGCGTATAATAGATAGGCCTACCTACGTGAATGCTTGCCAGCAGAGCCTCTGTAAGTTAGTGAAAATGCGCTACATGTATATTAACCATTCTCATGAGTAGCCTATTGCTCCAGAAGCCATTAACCCTCAATGGGTCCTTGTCAGAAAGTTACGTTCCAGGTCCTTGGGGTGCAAATGCACCCCCTAAGTGTTTGAGAATATAAATCAACGATACACTCTGTCTACCTGTAATCGAATACCATGTATTTTATATAAACATACTGTTCAATGTTTTTTTAATTTATTTAGTTATTCAACACATTTATATAGCGCCACTTCAGAGGCGCTCTCTGCGCTGGTCTAGTGGATGGTAAGAAACGGCCAACATATTACACCAGTTAACAAGTGACATGTCTAAATCGTTCAGTTACATACATTTGTCACACAGTAAATTATTGACAGAGTGTGCCGGACAAGTAGGCCTAAAGCACTTATCGCAGAATTTGCGCGTCTTCCTGTCACACTCGCGCGGGCACAGATGACACCGTCCCTGTGTGACTGTGTCTTTTTCACTTTAGCTGGTTTCTCAGTTCCTGCTTCGAATTCTCCAGAGTCCAGTTCTATAAGTTGGATTGCGTCCATGATCGGTCTTCTGAGCAGGGCTGGCTTGTCCAAACGTCTTCTTATAAGTGGCTCGGCAAGAGATTCCCCGAGACTGATGATGAATTGGCGACGGCGTATCGCTTTGGACGACTTATTCCAGTCAGGGTTATTGCACATCCAGATCACGAAACTGGCAATGGCGGCTGTGTCAAGCATGTTGAAGAATAGGACCATTGGCCACCTGTTGATCTTTCGTTTACATGAGTATAGATGCAAGCCAAATGATCCATGTTATCTACACCGCTCTTAGTTGCATTGTAATGAAGGATGATCTCTGGTTTTTGTTTCAGACCATCGACAACCTTGTCGTGATGCATTGTTGACAAAAGAATGACCGACTTTCCCTTTTTTGGGACATATGATACCAAAGTTTTGTTGCCATCAAATGCAAATATCGAAGAAAACTCGTGTCTGTTTTTTGCTATCATGCTTGGAGGAATGTCTCGTTTGTTCTTGCGCATTGTTCCTACATAGGTCAAACCCTGAGTAGCAATTCTTCTGCCAGTGCAACGCCTGTAAATAGGTTATCACCCACTACATTCCGTCCATTTTTGTACCAAGGTGATACCATTGCTTTCACAACACGAGCTCCCTCTGCGTTCAGTGGATAAGACGTGGCACTGTCACAGCACCACCACACCTTTATCCCATATTTGGCAGGTTTACTGGGTATGTACTGCCTAAATGGACATCGCCCTCTGAAGGGGACAAGTTGTTCGTCGACTGTTATGTCTGTGCCAGGGATATAGTGTTTTCGTAATCTGGCAACAAACATTGTCCACAGGTCTCGAATAGGAGCTAGCTTGTCTGTAGCACGCCGTTCTTCCAGAGTGTTTTTGTTGTCGAATCGGAAGGTTCGAGGTTCGAATCCACCTCGCCGCGTAAGGACCTTGGGCAAGTCCTTCACTCACAATTGCTCAGCGCTTCGGCGTGAAACTCCGATGCAGTGTCCGCTCTGCATTCGGGAGCGCCTCTGAGTAGAGATCTTGAAGGGGCGCTATAACAAGTGCACATACAAACAAACAAGCAAACAAACATAATTGAAAATAACGTAGAAAATTATTGCAATAGGCCTAATTAGCATCAATTACCTGAATTTGTTTATAATATCAACGTTATAATTTTGGGGTGCAATTGCACCCCAGATGAACCTGTCCTGGCAAAAATTGACCTCAAATCTTTTTTTATCGTTTCATGCATGACTATAGGAAGAAATGGTACACTTACAATGTCCTAGAAGATAACTGCCTAAATTTTAATAATAACACGTGTGTAGCCATATAAACGGCCTTGGGGTGCAATTGCACCCCAAGGACCCATTGAGGGTTAATGATATTCTTTATGTAGTAGACTTCCAAGGACATTAATTTTATCACAACCTGAATGAAATATTGATAATTGTCTCTGGGCTGCATGTCGAAGAAAATGCCAGCAAGGTGCACATGCCATGCTTCGGCAGACTTTCTCTTGCGCGTCTTTTTTATGATCTGCTACAAAGTTCATAATTATTTCGTCTGATCAACGTTGGTCCAGTTAATCTGGAAACGTTTAGGCCTACAGATAATAAGTCGTCGAGAATTTGATAGACAACTCACAGTATTCCAACGCAGGTCAAACCCTAATTTTGCTAGTACACGCTGCCTACGAACAACTAACAAGATGTTTTAGTTGCCAGACCAACCCCATGTCCCCAACTTCTTTCATTCAGCTAGCTGAGTGGATTAGAAGTAGGACAGAGCTAAGAAACATTGTTTTAGCCCGTACGGTTTAAAAAAATAACCTGCGGGTGAGAGAGCCTGAGTTCCCCCTGGAGTGGAAGTCGCGATTGAATGGATCCAAAGTATAGACTGACAGTTTCTGGCAAGTTGACAACTGAGTCTATATTGCTACGACAGAAAATTAGTTTTGCATGTTTCAGCTCTTTTTGCGCACGAATGGGTCAGTCGATTGATAACTTAAAATCTGTTGACCCGAGTCTCTGTCAAATGTTCATAGAGTAACGTTCATTATGGAATTAAAGGTGTCTAATTGTGGCGTTGCACTTCGCGTGGTATAGCCTCGAATTGTTGATTATCATGATGCCTGCTAAATTGCAGTGGGTCTAATTTGGCGAGTTTGCAATGGGCATATAATTATGCCTAATACTCGCAAAGTTATAACAATGTCCTTGTCCTACACAGAATCAGCTCTAATTACTTGAAAAGTAGGCCCTATATATTTCGGGAAAGTTTGCAGCAGGTCATGTCAAGGTCTGGAGAGTTATTCAGCAATCAGCAGGTCGAATAAATTAATTTTGTGTGCGTTGATGCAACAAGCGCTGTCGACCTGTAGGCCTAATCATGAATATATTTAGCGCCGCTGAATGATAAAGCCCGACTTGACATCACCAAACCGCAATCAAAGGGAATGGGTTTCAAACGCTTTCGGAAATAGGACACGTTTAAGAGTTCACCCACACGCCAACTTTTAAACCTCGTCCGAGGCGGTTACTGTGTAAGGGACATCGAGCAAGTCCTTCACTCTCAATAATACTCGCAATATAATTACAGTTGCGCCAGCGAGGCGTGGGCACTTCCGAGCTTTGTAAGAAGGGGGATATCAAATTGCAGTTGTGCTGTATAATGTGCACGATAGATGAAATCTATAGGGGCCTACCCCATAGTCGCGAGTCTTTAGAACATGTACAATGTTGTACATGTAGGCATACATCATTATACGCTGCATACATCTGTGAAATATTCATGCGTAGTTCGCATATGGGCGCAGATTATGCTGTCAATATGAGTGGACACGGTCGTTCATTTTCACCCGCAAAGCGCCTCACGTTCCCGTCCGCTAATGAAGTATTAGCTGCGTAAGCTGCATCTACAGCGTCGTCGATATAATTGGCTGCGATGTCTACCTGTCTTGGCGCTATATAATCATCAATCACCTGTCTCATCTTGCCGCCATCAATTTCTCCTGTCATCAGTAGCTACACGAGGATGAGACTCGATTCATTCGACTCGGTGGATTAACCCTTCGTGTACCGAAAGACGGAGTGTCCGGACGACACTTCCGCCGGATGTAGGACAATCGTGCGCATGCGCGGTGGCGCTCGTGTGGAAAATGCTAAATAATTGGAGGATTACTTGAGTAAAAAATAGCACATGCGCTGTTGAAGATTATTATTATTAAAACTGCCTCTATATAAATGGACACAAAACATAAATACATGCACATTGCACACATCGATACTGAGACTAGGCTGAAATAATTCATTGTAAAATGCATTAGGTACCGGGCAGTGACGGTCCTGACGGACCCAGAAAGTTTAGTTCGTCTGTCTGTTTGTCTGTCTGTCTGTCTTTATTTATTAAAACAGCTCTATCTATAGAAACCATTAGACCGCTTTTAATTATAATATAGTTAATATTATAAGATAACACGAGATACATGTACATGCAGCTCAGATAGGACACGATTAGACGCGTCATCAATTCAAATTAGCAGCAACCCTTTTGTAAGCCACGCTGCGATCTTTTTAAACGCTAACTCGAGTGACGTTTCAATGAAGAACTTTCTCTCAGAGTTGCAATTTAGAGTGACCTGTCTGTGCTGAGCGACCAAATCGAGACTCTCTTCAGAGGGCGCTATATAAAGGTATATAAAGCTTTAAGAGATCCATATAGAGCCACATAAAACGCTGCTACGCAACGGCGCACGTGCAACCTAAAATGCGAGGTTGTTGTCCACTTGTCGCAAGTTTATGGAGACCCGTTTTGGTCTCTGTAACATATATAGGCGGTTGGTGCCATGGACGGTCTTTCCCAGTTATTTACATAGCCCTCTAGTCTGTGCCAGTCTCTTCTCTATCTCAGTGTCTATCCCTGGATGTGTATATCTCGCTCTCGCACACGCACACGCACACACACACACACACACACACACACACACACACACACACGCGCACTATTTGCCTGTCTGTCTGTCAGATACCTGCTTCTCCTATTTTACCATCCTTTTCGACTCTTCTCTTTTATTCTCCCTCTCCCTCTCCCTCTCCCTCTCCCTCTCCCTCTCCCTCTCCCTCTCCCTCTCCCTTTCCCTCTCCCTCTCCCTCTCCCTCTCGCTCTCCCTCTCCCTCTCCCTCTCCCTCTCCCTCTCCCTCTCCCTCTCCCTCTCCCTCTCCCTCTCCCTCTCCCTTTCCCTCTCCCTCTCCCTCTCCCTCTCGCTCTCCCTCTCCCTCTCCCTCTCCCTCTCCCTCTCCCTCTCCCTCTCCCTCTCCCTCTCCCTCTCCCTCTCCCTCTCCCTTGCTCTCTCTCAATATCCGTGAAATCTGCCTACATATATTTTGCCACCGGATGCAACATAATGTAACCGGATGCGCCGTTAAGCGCCATCTAACGGCTTCGGATCACTGCATTCGGCCACCATTAATCGGCGCACACACACTTATACACACTAACACATACACAAACACATACACACACACATACACGCACGTATAGACGCAGGCAAACACACTCACACATATATCTAGCCGGGCGAAAAAAGAATTAAGTACAATAGCTGTCAACGGAAATTGTATTGTATTGTTTTGTATTGTATTGTATAGATCTAATTGTATTGCATATGACCATTTATAAAGCGCTTCTCGTAGCAAGAACCTTTCAGAAGCGCTCCCATGCAGTGCGTTCAACTCCGAGTAGGCCTAATCATATTGAGCATTATAGCGATGACGTTTATTGAAAATTAGAGAGAGAAAGCAGAAGATAAATTAGTGACGTCTAAAATAAGATTATCAGTGGAAAGGAAGCGGTGTAGTGCAGGGGAGGGGGAGGGAGTGGGAAGGGAAGTTTCTTTGAATATTTTAGTACCAGGCAAACGACTGGAGGACTTAGGTATAAATTATTCAACGACATGAAATGAACACCAGGTCATAAATTCTTCACCGCAAGAGTTATATATTGTGGCCTACAATAAACTGTGGAATGGCTTACCATGATGCCATGGGTGACACTGCTATCTCAGTGAACAAAAGTTTTTTTAGATGAAGCCATGATTAAATAAATTCTAAGCTTTTTCAGGTTAAGTTGCAGTGGTTCTGATTTATACTTTATTCCTTTTTGCTTCATTAAAATCCGTCATATATTACACAATGTTATATCATACCATATTATACCATATAATATATAGGCCTATCATATATCATGTGCCATAATTATATCACATTTCAAATCGCCTCATGACACTTGTTAAATAATATTTAGGTCTACATGTATGTCACAAGAGCAAGTTTTGTGTACCAGTGTCGTAGATTCCAGGTCGTAGATTCCTTCCATGCAATGTGACCTGGTTGTTCACAGGCCTATATACATGTTTGGTTCGAACTTACACTGTGCTGCACAAAAGCTTAACTATATGGTAGGTCAATCTATCTGGAATAAGTTACCTAAAGCACTCTCCGTAATCAAAGTTTCGGTCTTTATTTGTCCCTTTTCCGCAAGCGTTCGAAAACCATTCTCTTTGATTGTGGCTTGGAGTTGTCAGGTTGCACGAGAGCGCCTCTGGGTATTGTCTCTTGAAGCGGCGTTATATAAATTCACAATTACGGTCACCACTTCCAGGTGGAAGTACCGGTACACGTATAGTCCTGATTTGCAGGAGCACTTGAAATGTTGGAAACCTATAATAGGAGACCTAAAAACCGAAACTACTCGTGTTTGAACAGATCAATCTTATGATTCGGTCTTACGCACAGATTACCCCTTTGGAATGAAATAATCAGAAGAAATGTTTGAAAAGCGTGCTTTAATCTTTGTCGGTATCCTGAAAACAATGCTCTGTAGTGAGTACAACATTGCATCGACCTTGACCAGTGACTTCAGCCGCTCTGTCCCTCTCTCTGCCTCTCTCTGTCTTTCTCTGTCTATCTGTCTCTCGCTCTCCGGCGTCCGTCCGGCGGCAGTAACTTTCCCGCCACCCAGCCACCTGGCCTATCTTACCTGTACGCTGCTGCAAAATAATTAGCTGACCATTAAACGTTAGTCTATATAAAATTAGCTTACATTTAGATAAAAGCATTATTTATTATTATGTGTGTGCATGTAGCCTATATGACATTGTATAGGTCTATGCTATGTGCATTGTGTATGCACCGGGTATATTGCATAATAAATTATGTCAGAGGTCGTATGTTTTATCAATCGTTTGATTGTCATTTTACTGCAGTTCAGAACATGAATTCCTAGAATACCGGTACTATTTTTGACGCTTGAAATTATTGATCATCGCAAACGTATACTGGACAAAATATATATATACATCATGTTCTATGCAGAGAGGTTAGGAGACACACACAAACGCACAATAATGCAACAAAGAAAGAGAGTCTCAGCCACGCCCAAATGCCATTTGGATAGAGAAAGACGGTGACATGACATTGAATATGTCAAGTCCGAGTTCCGCAAGTAGCCTATAGATCAGCATTTTACTGAATAAAAGCTGTAGTGAGTGTAGTCCAATGAATGAACACTTTAAGTTCACATCAACTTGACCTCGTCAAATCCAATCTTTACTGGCCACGCCATTCGCTTATCCTCTGACAGGATATTATTCCTTTTGAGGATCTCCCTCGTCCACTCGTTCAAACTCACCCATTCACTTCTGTGAGGGTGTTTGTATGTATGTATGTATGTATGTATGTATGTATGTATGTATGTATGTATGTATGTATGTATGTATGTATGTATGTATGTATGTATGTATGTATGTATGTATGTATGTATGTATGTATGTATGTATGTATGTATGTATGTATGTATGTATGTATGTATGTATGTATGTATGTATGTATGTATGTATGTATGTATGTATGTATGTATGTATGTATGTATGTATGTATGTATGTATGTATGTATGTATGTATGTATGTATGTATGTATGTATGTATGTATGTATGTATGTATGTATGTATGTATGTATGTATGTATGTATGTATGTATGTATGTATGTATGTATGTATGTATGTATGTATGTATGTATGTATGTATGTATGTATGTATGTATGTATGTATGTATGTATGTATGTATGTATGTATGTATGTATGTATGTATGTATGTATCTTATCTTATCTGACAATTTATAAAGCGCTTCTTGCAGCAAGAGCCTTTCAGAAGCGCTCCCAGTGCGTTCATCTCCGAGAAAAAAGGCAAGTTTTTAGACGAGAGAAAGATGAGGATACACTACCAGAGAGGATGGCAGAGCGAACTGATGGGGGAAGCCCATTCCATAGAAAGGGACCAATGCAGGCAAATGATCTGGATTGCGCCATGGCGGTCCTGACTCGCGGGACAAAGAGGTCAAGCCGATCAGAGGACCTAAGAGGACGCAGCGAAGTGGCAGAAGGGGGGCGAAGTATCTGATCACACAGATACTTCGGAGCAAGACCCATTTGAGACTTGATGACCAAAATTAGGACCTTAAATTGTATACGGGTCGAGAATGGAAGCCAGTGAAGTTGTTCAGTCATGAATGAAGAAATGTGGGAGAATCGAGGAAGGCGGGCAATGAGCCTAGCGGCAGCATTGAGTACAGATTGCAGAGGAGCTAGGCGAACCTTGGGTAGACCAATAAGAACAGAATTACAATAGTCAAGCCGAGAACAGACAAAAGCATGAACAATTGAGGTAAAGATCGAAGATGTGACAGATTTGCGAATAGCCCTGAGACGCCTTAGCTGGAAGTAGGAAGAGCGAGTAAGATTGGCAATGTGCTCAGTGAAGGTAAGAGAACTATCTAGGGTGACACCTAGGTCACGAACACTGGAGGAGAAGTTGAAGTGAGGAAAAGTTTGAGATAGCAGTGTGTAGTCAAGTTTTTGAAGCTGTTGAGGAGTGCCAAACCAAATCAACTGGGTTTTGGAAGAGTTCAAAGAAAGTCGATTAGATGACATCCACAGATGAAGATCTTGTGATAGAGCATCAATTCGACCTGCAAGAAGGAGTTGAGCAGAAGAGGGTCCATGGACATAGGCTTGGACATCATCAGCGAAAAGGTGGCCAGTTGCAGAGTGGCCAGGAAAAAGAGAGGTAATGCCAGCCGTGTAAAGGATGAAAAGGAGTGGGCCTAGGACAGAACCCTGAGGAACACCCAAGACAACAGGGACCCAATGTATGTATGTATGTATGTATGTATGTATGTATGTATGTATGTATGTATGTATGTATGTATGTATGTATGTATGTATGTATGTATGCATGTATGTATGTATGTATGTATGTATGCAATGCATGTATGCATGTATGCATGTACTATGTAGGCCATATACATGCATGCATGTTCTCACTTATTTAGGTCTATTTATTTAGAGTATTTAAGTCTTGTATATTATTTACTGATGTTGTTTTATTTATTTTTCCAATGCATATAATGCATATACAATGAATGTGTGTTGAGATAAGATATTGCTGATGCTTTGTTCAAGGTCGTTGCAACGTTGATCATTTGTTGATTGCAAATGCCACGCAGTCTCACATTACGTTTGCGGAGAGAAGAGAAGATCGGACGTTAGATGGCAGCTGCAGCAAGAAACCAGCTCGAAGCCATAATTAAATAAGAGAGCGTAATGCTACCGCTGCCACCGCTATAGCCTACCATTGCTTCCGCTGTACGTACAGTTGAAGCCGTTGCTGGTTACGAATCAGAAGAAGAAGGAATAGCCGGCGCTCTGCTTTCTCGGCATGCTCAGCAGTGACCGGAGATGCAATTTCCATCGAAATACCAATAAATAAATCCAAGGGCGGCTCACACACTCTGCCTCTTCCTCCTCCTCCTCCTCCTCCTCCTCCTCCTCCTCCTCATCCTCTTCTCGTAAAGCGAGTCAAGGATTCCATGGAGTAATGATCATCATCGTTCCGGTATCCACCAACCATCCATGATTCGTCTGGAAGGAGAGAGTTTTTCCGTCGACGGATCGTGTGCGCGGCTATTAAGAAACATGGCGCCCGTACATTCCCGTTTTCCCCCGTCGGGATTCGATCCTAATATAGGGGAGAGAGATAAAGCGTTCTTTTGGGATCAGTTACCGCGGAGCCTACCACGGACGAGTTTTATTTCTCGGCTGCTATACAGTGGCATAAAAGTATGGATATGTATGCATATTCGTTTACTCGTGTGTATATAATTATATGCAGCAGTTGAGTATTTCATACGGCATGATTCTCGTGGTCAGTGGTGGGGTTAGGAAGAGACAGCGTCACGAAAGCAGAGTGTAAAAGAACGAGAAAATGAAAGGTCTTGTAGATAGTATGAGAATTGTAGAAATATGGCCGGGGGTTGTCCTCAGGGAGACTAGAATTGAATGCCAAATGCTCATCCTACTCGAACGTATTCGATGTTTAGGCATAAAAAGGTGCATGAATATGCGTTTGTAGGTCTACAATTGCGCTTTTGTTATCTACACTGTAGGCCTATAATAAGCGTGTTCTATCTTCAAGGAAAACACTTCATTTTGTCATATGCGCTTTTCTATCTAGGGTTTCTGCATGCACTTTCTGTACACACTTAAAAACGATTTTTGTATCGCCATAGTTCGACTGGATATTGCGACTCTGAGCAGTTATCTCGTATAGGTGCTATATAACTATTCTGAATGAATGGATGAATGATTGAATGAATGGACGAGGATGAAACTGAGGTAGCCTATGCAAGAGGAAACAGGGTGAGTAGCCTATAAGATGAAGAGTGAGATACTCAAACACAGACAGGAAGACATAGATAGAAAGACAGACAGACACAGACAGGAAGACATAGATAGAAAGGCAGACAAACAGAGACATACACAGCTAATGTGATACAGATTTAGGAAAGAGCAGGTGGCAAAATAGGAATTGAAAATGAGGCTTTGAACAGTGACAGATCTACGCATGGTCGTCTATACGTATACCGTATGTAGTAAAGAAACGCGTGCAGCTGATGTGCATTATTCATATCAACAGTGTTCCGTTACAGTAGCGAAGAAGAAGGACGCGGTAACATAACGGTACTTAATATTCCGTCTTCCAACGGCGCTCGGCAATCGTGTGCATACAGATGAAAGAGATTTTACAGCTCGACAAAATGTCTTTTAGGTGGCAACGGGGATCATGCAAGCACTGGTATTATACTTTCGGTGTAGGAACCAATATGTTGCGTCATACCTGACCGTATTATACAGATTGGTTGGGTCTGGGTTGGCCACAAAGAGACCTGCAAAAGCTTGCCATAAAAATATTCTCGGAGATCTCAACTGCATCGCTCAGAGATTTCTGTGCACAATCTGCAATAGTTATTCGAATTTGTGTTTTGTCGAGGTTATGCTGGCGAGAGATGTTTCTCGAGGTTTTACTGGCACTTGATGCTGGTTAAGTTTTGTATTATTACCACTATTCATCATCACCATCACCATCATCACCACCACCATCACCATCACCATCATAATTGTAATCTGAACAAATATTCCACTAGTTGGAATGACAGCTATAGGCTACACGAGTCCAGTATTCACATGGCGCACAGTCGTAGCCGAAAAGATGTTAGCGTCAAGGCAGTTCGAAACAAAACGAGATGCAAGAAACTCATGAATAAGCATGAGCTGCAAGGGTTGCAACATCATGCATATTCATGTTCTCTAGGGGCGGCAGATGAGTTTCAGATATATACGATCGAAAAGTCAAACGACAAACCCAATCGCAGCAGCGGACAATTCTGATTAAATAGACCCCACGGAGTTCCGCATAATAATGTCGCGATTGTCCGCAACACGGATTCTCATTCGAGGCCGGAATTGCATCGGCAAAACCAGATTCTAAACTCAACACGTTTCGTCGATGCTGAGTTATATAGCGCCGTAGCTGTTTACAAGTTGTTCGTTCAGCTCACATAATCCAAGCAACGTTTTAGATGAGCTATATAAATAATGAATGTTAAAATACGGATTTTGTAAAGCCTTGTCTTTAGCTAGACGTCCTCTGGACAGCGATAATCGGACAACTATTCGGATACGACGAAGCTCTCTTGAATAAGCTGGTGCCCTGTGCTACATGTTTGTAGAGTAACGCCTCATAAATTCAGAGTTTGCTATGACGATTACGAATAACTGTCATAGCGCCAGTTCTAGCACGTCGGCTATAGGAAAACTATCGTAATAATTATAGAGGGAGTCTATTCTGCAGAACGTCAGGAGCCTTATGTGGGAACATAAAATACCGTATAGCTGAATCCATGCACCTCATAATTAATTGAGTCATTGACCCAGTATATATAAAATATATATGGTATATAAAATTATAAATATATTATTTATTTATTATATAATATTATGTCAATTATACACAGCGAATCTCAGCCGCTAATCACTGTCACAAGCAGAGACCATTAGAAAGTAATGCAAGGATAAGATGGACGACAGTGGCCATAACAACAGTCATAAGATGTTGGTTGTTGGTAAATTGCAGATTTGCATAAAATATGGAAACATCTACCAATCATAATCAGTTTAACTAAAGTACTAAACCTATAGCAGTAACAACAGTAGGCTACTGTAAGCAAACGTATGGCTACTTTCGTGGACGTTAACCATTGGACCAGACTTTGATTATAGACTTCCGCTGATGTAGCTCTATTTATTAGAGCTCATAACTCTCTTCTACGATGGAGACAATTATTGAGAGGCATGTTTGATTACAGACCTGGCTCAAGATGGCAAATAAATCCACAGTGTACAGCTGCGGTGCTCATTGCTTTGGTCATATTTTATGAGCCAGGTGCTGTGAGTAGACAGGCGGATATCCATGGCTAAGGAACGTGAGGTTGGTAATCTATCGTTTTAGCAATTTCTTCGCCATTGGATGGGTTCTATAGCGTTGGACGAACGCTATAGACTTACATGTAGGGCTTTGTAGGCTATAGATGAAGTCGCATTTTTCTTTAAATAGAAGTTGAAGTGATGAAGAGATTCTTGCTTAATTCAGGATTGGATTGGTGGGAAAAAATCGCCATTTTTAGATCGATATTGAATTGATGAAAAAATGATTGTTGATCTAACAGAAACTGGATTGATGAAACGAAGTTTTATCCTAATGAAAGCTAGATTGATGACAAAGATCCTTGCTTAAATGTCTAAATTGTATTGTATCTATTGTATTGCATCTATAAATTTATAAATAAATGGAAACTGGATTGACGAAAGAATTTTTGTCAAACTAGAAGTCGGATTGATGAAAACTAATAATGCTACATCGGTCGAATATCATTTGAACGCTAAAACGATATGGATCACCCGGTGAGAGGACGTCATGAAAGGAGAACTAGGAATGAGAACCGGATATCATCAACGTCTTTCTCTCTGTGTTTCTGGAATGACGAACGACGGAAGGCTGGCTGGAAACAAGACTGGCGAAAGGACGCAGCATGGAAGGGGAAGGGGAAAAGGAAAGGGAAGTAGTTATCGACGAAGAATGGGTTTGCATGGATCGATACGGCGTGGGGGGGGGGGTGATGCGTCGCCTGATATGAATGTCGAAATACGCGACCCACGTGACCTCAGCAGAATTGTCCCATTGAGCGACGACTGCGGTGGCGAACGATAGCGTTGAAGGGATACGGAAGTACAATGCAATCTGTCATCTCTTAGTGCGTTTTTGTATAGCGCCTTTGTAGAAAATGACCGGTGGTTTGACTCCCCCCCCCCGTGATTGTATTCGTGACAATGAAAGACCGCGACAGAATAAAATGATTTTTGAACGCTTGCGAATTGCAGGATGCGTGATAAAGGACATTTGGCATAGAACGCTGTTATACACAGCCTTTCCATACTGTCAGTTTATTTCACAATAAGTCTTTTCTCCATATACTGTCAGCCTATTTCACAATAAGCCTTTCCATACCTCCAGCCTGCAGCTTTTCCATACTGTCAGCCTGTTCCGCAATTTGACTGTTCCTTAATCAGCCTGCTTTGCAATCAAAACTGTTCCACAGCCATCAGCAATCAGCCGATTCCACATTGACAAATGCTCCACAATGAGCTGTTATGCAATTACTGGCTGGCGGCTTTCCCCGTCTTCTGTAAACAAACTGTTTTTTGTTCTTACACATCATTTTTTTTCAGCCACCAACCCACCATTCGTTGTCGTCATTTGCATCCCTTGTTTCCTCTTCTTTCTCCTTCCAATTATTGAATTGTGGGTCTACCCTGCTTCCCTTCTCCTCTTCTCCCTCTTTCTCCTCTTCTCCCTCTTCCTCCTCTTCTCCTCGTCCTTCTTCTCCTACCTTGTCTAGTTTCTATCCTCTTCTCATCCCTTTCAATTTGCTTTCTATAAATACTCCTTCCTTACTATAGCATCTTACTCCAGCTCTGTTCTTTCTTGTAAATGTCTCCGACGCTCGAAAACAATCAGCTATTTTCAATTGGACTCAGGCACCGCACACGGAAACACTCACATATAACAATTATATATACATGTTAATATATATATATATATATTTTATGTGACCTATATATATAAATTATATATATATAGGCGACAATTTCACTCGTCTCCAATTAGCCATCAGCACAGTACTTGGATCACGCTTTTAATTACTGGCCTACTACTACCTAGCTATATATCTAAGTGGAAAACTGCTGGCTTTCGATGGCATCCAGTGCACAACGGAAGCGGAATCCCTTCGAATCTATTGTCCGCCTTTATTTTCAGGGTAAGGAGCTTAACTTATTCGACTCCGCTTTAAGCCTACAGCTAAAGCTTATTTCAATTGGCAAATCGCATTGCGCATGGTATGATTATTTGTGATATACATGTCGTGATGACGGCATCAGACGCACATGCTTCACTGTGAGGAAAGCAAAGAGTCCCGTGTAGATGTCCTGTATCCCATTCTACTTAACACTGGCATGATGAAGATCGTGAGGACATTCGCTCGGATAGGATTAAACTAATCGAAAACGGGGTCGCCATCGACCCCCACACACTACCACCCTCCAACCGACCACCTCTCCTCCACCTTCGGGCTGTAAGGATGTCGTCGATGAGAAGATGGAGTTATGTGAATGGATTGCGGACGATGTGAAAAGAGGAAGAAAAGATTATGGACCGGATATCAAAAACAGCTTTGTCTTTTCAATCATGGTGAAAAGCGAATTCCGCTTCAGGGCGAGAAAACTGATTTGCAATGGCCGAACACTACAAGGAAAGGAAAACTTACACTTTGCAAATCAGAAATAATATTATCATCGTCGTCATCGTCATCATCATCATCGTCATCATCGCCATCATCATCATCATCGTCATCATCGTCATCATCATCATCATCATCATCATCATCATCGTCGTCGTCGTCGTCGTCGTCATCATCATCATCATCATCATCGTCATCATCGCCATCATCATCAGAATCATCATCATTATTTTTCATCACAAAACTTCTTAATCTTCGTCATCGTCTTAATCTTTATCCTCATCAACTTCATCCACCATATTATCTTCTTGTTGATCTTCATCTTCCTTATCTTCTTCATCTTCATCTTCTTTATCTTCTTTATCTTCATCTTCATCTTCTTTATCTTCTTCTTCATCTTCATGTTCTTCTTATCTTTCTCCTTCTCTCTACTCTTCCAATGACGTTGCGATGTCTTGACTTGCAGGAGATTATTACGTTTTATGACTTATGTGGTTTGCCATAGGGTGAAAACCAGGCATTATGGCTATTTATGTGGCAATAATAATGTGGCAATACTGAACTATAGACTGACTACTTGGTTCGCCAAAGTATATGTGAGTTAGAAATAGAAATAAATAACATCATAGTCACGCCCGTTCCCGACACAAATTCAATTAATTCGAGAGCTGAGAATGACAGAAAAAAACGCACGGATACGTTGACTCGCTCTCCTCTAATCTAATCGGACTTCTATATTGCCAGCAATGGAGGTAGAAAGCATTTGTCGATGGCACTCCTATGATTTGCATCTAATTAACAGATACGGGAGTGGTGCAATGGTGGTCGTGTGATTTACTGTCACGTTGACGATTGTCTCGAGTCTTAGAAGAGCCTTTAATGCGGAGAGTAAAAGTTCAAGTCTCGCCACTGTTACTGTAGCGGTCATTGTGTGTTGGGACCTCAGGAAATCCTTCGCTTTGTCCTGTTATAGTTGTATGTATACTTCAAAGCTAATTGGGGAAATGACAGCATCGACTGAAGCACTGGTATAATATTGGTTTGCATTGTGCTGTCACGCTCTTCGCCTCATTTGGTTGTGACGAATAGTATCTGGATGGGTGCTAGAGAGGTACTATAGAGACAGAGACAGAGAGACAAACAAACAGAGAGAAACACACGGAGAGAAAGACTGAGAGAGACAGAAAGAGACAGCGAAACGGTCAATTATTTATTCCGGAGAAAACAAAATGTTGAGCAATGTCAACAAAATAGGAACATGTAGGCTACTTGAACAAATCGATGTAGGAATATGATATCTATAATCTAGGCCTACTTGTATGAATGTTGAAATTTGATTTTTCACGAGCAGTGACCGCAATTTTGAATTTGCATGCGATCGAAGATTAAAGTCATCTTGCAGGATAACATGAAGATATCCCATCCACCACGGAGCACGAGCTACATGTTGACTGCCCACAACGTCGTCCACCCTGCAAACACTGAGTCACTATGCACATAAAGTACATTTATATTTAGCAAGTGAATGGGTGATTGCATGCATTGGATAAGATAAACAAGATGGATGGCCGACACTGGGGGGAGGGAGAGAAGCAAGAAGCGAGAATGGAAAAGTGGAAAGGAGCGGAACACGAAGGAGGGGAAGGGCTGAGAAGGAAGAGGAAGAGGAGAAGATGGAGAATAATTGTAGGGAACAATGTGACCGTCCATCGGAGCGATGCAGCTGGCCAATTATGGTCGATGCTTATGGAAAGATTTAACGTCAGATACGCTGTTGAAGAAGAAGAGGAAGAAGAATAGGCAACATGTATATCCGGCCGTGTCCTATGCACAAAGGTCTTGCATATGCAATGCAAATGTATGAGTACATCTTGTATATGCAATGCAAATGTATGAGCACAATATTCATGCACAATATGAATGCACATGCATTAGCTTATAGGCCTATATATAGCCTATTTCTATAGCATGTAACTGCATTTTATGCGCGTTAAGAGAGCATTACAAGTTTTGATGTTTTACACAAGAAACCCAATATTAATTTGCACATGCATTGAGTTTCTTAGAATGCTAACGAATCAAAAATCACCTGTTAACTTAACCGTCTATAGCACCAAACTATGTTTAGTCCTAAACTAGCGGGACTCAGCAATCCCTTATGAGTTTCCTTTTGTGACCAACAGATTGCTTATTGTTCTTAGTACGACAATATTATGTTATACTTAGCATACTCTTGAACCAATAAACTGATGGTTATGGTCATGGTTATGGTTGTGGCTAAAAGCCTAAAACCTACTTGCCTATTACATTGTTTCATGCATACTGTTATATCCAGACTGTAGATTATAAGTTAACATTGGTCAACGTTTTGCAATGTGTCAGAACTTCAGCCATCACGATAAGAGAAGTCTATTTAAGATCGAAGTAGCTTGATATTAAATTTTGTCTGAATGTCTGAATGTCTGTCTGTATAGGTATAAATGCCTGTCTATTTTGTCTGTCTTTCTAGCCTACTATCCATCTGGCCACCCATCGATATGTCTGTCTGTCCATCCGTCGGTCGGTCCATGCATAAATCTACCCACCCACCCACCCACCCACCTATACCTATATACCTATCTATCTACATGTGTATGAAATCTATGCCTACGCAATGAATACACTTCTGTGAGAGATAAGTTCCTGCAACAGAGATGACATGAGCGGGATGGTCATAAGTCAGAGAGCCGACTACATGTAGTATAATCGGACAGCCACGTCGATTCGCCACAACCACCGATATCATCATCATCATCGTCACCACCACCACCACCACCACCACCACCACCACCACCACCACCTACATCAGCATCTGCAGCAGCTGCAGCAGCATTCGGCGAAGTACACATAGCAGGAATCAGTTTACATCGCCCGTCTTTCCGTCCGTTCGCCTCCAGTCTGCGTGGAGCGGCAGCGGAAGAGGAAGAAGAGAAGAAAGACGCAACGGGTGTTGTTGGTGCCTTTGTCGAGGATGTAAAAACTCGAGTGTCATGTTGTTGTAGGAGAATTGGATCTCGAAATGAATGGATGGAACGGATGTCGTTTGTATATATAACATGAGATATAAATATCACACAATCAACCAACGATAATAATACAGGAATTGAAATGGAGAATACAAGAGATTAGCGATATTGTTGCGATGATTCCTTGAGTCGCTCGTCTCCATCATTGAAAGGTGTAATACTACAGTAAGTGACTATTTGCATACGTTATTATACACATATAGGCATTCACATAAACACACACACAAACATGGATATATATATACATACATACATACATACATACATACATACATACATACATACATACATAAATACATACATGCAAACGCACACTGTGATACACACATGCATAACACATGCTCATTTACAGATATGGATGAGGCAGACTCACTTGTTCACGTTCACACCAACAAATATTGCACTCGATGATAAGAAATTGAACTGACACAGACTTTCACTTCGCGCGTTCTCGTCGCTGCGTTCTTTAGGCCATTCCCATCTCTCTGCGTTCTATTGGATCATTCTGTCCTTTCGTGTCCTTCGCTGAAAGATGCTATCCGCGTGAGATGACAGCAATTTAGGGATGTGTGTCGCTGATAAATAATCTGTTATCTGGAATTGAAATCAGTCGTTTCAGTGGTTGTATACGCTCAAAGCCTATTCTAAGTTCTAGAAGATTGACAGTGAATTCTGTGAGGCACATCAGATGCCTTAGTAAACATCACCTGTAGCCTACTACAGTAATCCTCTTCCACTGAATATAACTCTTTCTATAGACTACTCAAGGCTTTCCATTTTGGTAGTGGTTAAGTCGGGACTCGGGAGCACCTCTGAACAATTAGGCTATTAATCTAGTACGTATCATGATCTAGTCTATTGTAAAATGTTATCGAAGTTCTGATAACATCATTTGCCGAATCTCTAATACTAATCCTGATCTTTGACTGTAATTCCATATACTGAGATTATTGCAAGAAAAATCAGATACATTAACTCAAGCCAAAGCACCCATAAAACTTCCCTGTCTCTAAAGCCAGATGGGAGTCCAGAAGGACTTACCGTGAGCTCTTGAGTAAGGTCCTGCCTGCACGCAGGGCTTTTAAAAGGAATTCCTTCCGTCCTTTTCTATGCTCCATTGTAAATTAATTCCAATTCTACGACAATGGCCTTCTATTACTATTTTTTAACTGCACAAAAGTGCTTCTGCGCCTAGACAATCCACTTTACATGTACATGTACATGTATATACTGCACAATTTTTGTAGAACTGCCGCCTCTTAAAGGCCCTGCGTGCAGCTGAATTCTTGCCCGCAACAGTTTGAATGTCGTCATAGCGTTGAAGTATTCCCTATTGTTCGCTCAAATATATCGTGACAGTTTCATTTATATATCCTACTGGTCATAAGCCAGACCTTTTTAAACGTGCAGTTGTACACAATAATTATGTGCAGTTGTAAATGAATTTGTGCAGTTGTAAAAGCTTAAGAGTTCTACATCTGATTAATTAATTAATTAATTAATTAATTAATTAATTCACTCATTCATTCATTCACTCATTCATTCATTCATATAAGAGGTGCATGTATACCTCGACTCCAGCATAAAAAAACAGTTTTCAAGAGTTTAAATAAGAGCATGCTAAATCGACAAATACAATATGTATATATATAATATCAATGCAATTACAGCAATAGATGTGCAAACTAAAGCAACACAATATAATACAACAACTGGGTTACAACACGATGCAATACAATTCACAGCGATGCAGCAATAGATCAGACCTATAGCCTACAACACAATACAACACAATACAATTCACAGCGATGCAAGAATAGATCAGGCCTATAGGCTACAATAATTATGATAATATTATAGATTATTATACAACACAACGTATTCACAATACTTCGTCAATGATCTTTTCTTTCTTGACGTGGCAACTAATGAAACGTCAAAAATTTCAATAATAACAAAACAGTCACCGCGAATCTTTGATGCCCAGTTTTTTAAACGCATCCAACGGAATTTTTTCTGTCACCAGAAACCGTGACATCTCTGAGAAGAAATAACAACATGTCAATCTCGATGTCCACTCCTTTGTCCATCTCACTGTCCACTCTAGTGGTCATCATCGCAAGCGTCGTCGTGTCATCCTGGGTCAGTCAGGAGTCGTGTCCTTCGTCGCGTTGCCGCTGTCTGGACGGCGGAAGCATCATGGCGTGCCAGCGATCCAGACTGACGAAGGTTCCGCGGGTTCTCAACGAGACCCTCATCCTCGACCTCGATCAGAACAGGATCAGTACGATCCGGAACGCGTCCTTCCGGTCGGGGTTCCGGCTGGAGATGATCAGTCTCCAGGACAACGGACTGCTCCACCTCGAAGCGGAAGCCTTCGCGGACCAGCGCGAACTCCGGATACTCCGCCTCGGACGCAACCACCTGTCCGCCATCCCGGATAATCTCTTCCGTAACAACCGCCGCCTGCTCGTCCTCGACCTTCACGGCAACCACCTGACGCATCTGCCGGACACAGCCATGTACCACGTGCACAGCCTACAATCGATCAACGTCAGCTTCAACCAATTAAAGACCGTTGCCATGGGTTACGGATTTCGATTCACGACGCAGCTCAGCGTTGTTGACCTATCAGGTTAGTGCGACGAATCATCGATGGTTTAGGAGTCACGTGGTGGTGGTCTGTCTCGTTAATATTATGCATCTGTCGATCATTGCGCTCAGATCGATTTTTATGGCACGAAGTGAATGGATGAATGATGGAAACAATGCAGGATGGAAGGATTGAAAGAACGAATGAATGAAACAAATGGATGAACGAATAATTTAATCAATCTACCAATCAGTCAGTCAATCACAAATAAGCGAGTGACGAAGAATGAAGAATGAATGAACGAATGAATGAAAAAAATTAATGAATGAATGAATTAATGTACATGTATGTATGAATGAACGAAAGAAAGAATGAATGTATAAATGAATGAATGAATAAATGAATGAATGAATGAATGAATGAATGAATGAATGAATGAATGAATGAATGAATGAATGAATGAATAGACGCATAACTTACTTGACTAATTAAATGTAACAGGCTGAATGCGGTCTCTGAGCATCTGATATAAAAACTGCGTTCTGTAGGCTATCATGTGAGCCTGATGTTTTGAATAAACAAAAATTGATTGACTGACTGACTGATTTAATATATTGATTGGCTTACTTGATTAATTAATTGGTTTGAATGATTGTTTGAATGAATTAGTAGAGCAATGATTGCACGAATTAATAAATAAAAATCAACGAAAGAATGAATTATAGTTATGAACCATAAAATAAACAAACTATCGAACGAATAGACTCTAAACCAGGCAGTAAATTATTGGTGAAGCAGATTAACATGGCTTCTGATCAGTCATAGTTGATGGGTCGAGCTCTTCTCTTTCTATTGCATACTTGCATTGTGTGGCAATATCAGTTAATCAATATTGCAATCGAGTTGCAATCTATAATGCAATCAATCATTTGCACTGCAGGAAACGGGAATGTCCCAGAATGTTGCATATGCTAATTTGCGTCTGAGGGAATTCGCGGAAATATTTCCTTTGGCATCAGACAATTCAGTCCCAGAGGTTTGTTCCCCATCAGTCCAGGGTCCTGATATGGTATACAGAGTAGACCTACATGTATATGTTACAGTAGATGTATAGATATATATGGATAGATAGATAGATAGGTAGGTATGTAGGTAGGCAGGTAGGCAGGCAGACAGACATACAGACAGATAGATGGATGGACGGCTAGCTGGCTGGATGGATGGTTGGACGGACGAACGGACGGGTGGAGGAACGGACGGACTGCGACAGATACATGTACATGTAGATAGATAGATTGGCTATATAGATAGACAGGAAAGTAGGCAGGCAGACAGGCAGGCAAACAGACAAACAGACGGACAGCCAGACAGCCTGACAGACAGACAAACAGACAGACAGTCAGGCGTATTGTTTCATTTGAATACATAATAAAATCCTAATCGTGATCATAATCATATACCTAATTGAGTTCGTGAAGCGCCACTATAAACTCGGGACTCATCTGATTCACGAGCGTTGCGTCGATTCGATTCGATTATTTCGTCAAAAGATTCAAACACTAAGAGTCTAAGACTATTATAGATTCAAACCTTCAAACCCGAACGATACCTCAGTATAATAATAATAATAATAATAATAATAATAATAATAATAATAATAATAATAATAATAATAATAATAATAGCCGTTCCAGAACCCACCAACTAACAGTCTCCGGACAATTTTTTGAAATCCCGAGGGATCCTAGGTACCTCGGGTAAAAAAAAAAAAAAAAAAAAAAAAAAAAAAAAAAAAAATAATAATAATAATAATAATAATAACAGTGAAGGCCATGTCTTTCTATCTGACCTAGGACAAAAGCTCAGCATGGTTACGGGGGACCCACGAGAAACCTCCTTCCTGTATCAACGTATCTCTTTAACGATACAACGTTTTAACGCGATCGCATTTCGAGGCACTTTCGCTGATCTAGACAACGAAGAGTAGGGTCATTCTGGACTGGTTTTTATACTGTAGTTAGCAATAAGTCCCTGAGGGATCCTAAATACCTCGGGGCAAAAAAAAAAATAATAATAATAAAAATAATAATAATAATAATAATACCTGCAATAAGACCTGCAATCTGCCATCCTTGCGGTTGGTGGGGCAGATCCTGACCGGTTCGTGTCGGATCTGCTGGAGGCCCGTCATGATACCTTGCCGGCAACAATGCACCCCTTACCCGGAAAACAGAGCCTCTGGGACAGGCCACTGGTCGAAAAGGATAAGGCGGAAATCCGCCAAAGTGCCGTCGGTTTAGTCGACCGAGCCAGGCTGGATGCGTCGTGCAGTCCCCATTCAGCTGACTGGCTGCTCGCGCTTCCAATCGCCGCTTGTGGTCTTGTCCTGGATAATGAGGCTGTCCGGGTGGCGGTGGGCCTGAGGTTGGGCTTGGACTTGTGTGGTCCTCACACATGCCATTGTGGCGAAGGAGTTGGCCCCGAGGGCCATCATGGTTTCGTCTGTAGGAGAGCCATGGGTCGCTCCCTTCGTCACCACGCCATAAACGACATCATTTGGCGTGCCCTCATCAGAGCTGACATCCCAAGCATCAAGGAACCGGCGGGTCTCTTTAGATCCGATGGAAAGAGGCCGGACGGGGCAACTCTCATACCTTGGTCAGGTGGGAAGTACTTGGCGTGGGATGCCACCATTGTTCACACTTGTGCCGCCTCGTACATAACCCACCCGAACGGTCTGGTCGAGCCTGCATCAGTGCAGGCGGCCATCCGCAAGGAACAGAAATACCGAGAGTTGCCCGCTTCCTACATCTTTCAGCCGGTGGCCATAGAGACATTGGGCCCGTTCAATCCTTCAGCCTCAGACTTCATAAATGAAATTGGCAGCCGCATCTCTTCTATCACTGGTGACAGACGTGAAGCTTTCTTTCTTTTTCAACGTCTGTCCACTTGCATTCAACGCTACAACTTGGTCGCTTTCAAAGGCACTTTTGCCTCACACCCTGAAGACGAGGCCTGACCCACCAGACATACACTCTTCATATAATAATAGTCCATAAGTCCCTGGGGGAATGAAGTACCTCAGGGCAAAAAAAAAAAAAAAAAAAAAAAAAAAATAATAATAATAATAATAATAATAATAATAATAATAATAATAATAATAATAATAATAATAATAATAATAATAATAATAATAATAATCACCCGGACACATGACTTCGTGGCGGTGGCATTGGAGTGCAGCGGATCCTGGAGTACGGAAGGACTGGACTTTGTCTTAGACCTGGGACGAAGGTTGACCGAGGCGACACAAGACAAACTCGAGACAAGCTACCTCCTTCAAAGAATCTCGATAGCAGTCCAGCGGGGCAACGCCATCTGCTTCTCTTCCACATTGCCTCTGTAACAATACTATATAATCCGACTGTTGTTGTATAATAATTTATTAATAATAATAATAATAATAATAATAATAATAGTGGTGATAATGATAATAATAATAATAATAATAATAAT